>VWYI01009485.1:18864-63878 GCA_013399455.1 Anthoscopus minutus
CAAATATATACAAAGTTGCCTTTGTGTTCATGCTATTCTTAGCATTTTATTGTCATAATTGTTGTAACCCATCCCTCCACAAATGTTTACCAAAATAGAAACCATAGTATAATACAAAATATCTAATAGATTTCTAATTATTTGTTTTGTTTTGTTTTGTATATGTAAGTGCCATTTTACATCTCACAAAGCAAAAAGCTGCTGAGTTCTAAGAAAATCATCTTCATCTGTAGGGAGAAATACGGTTCATAGCATTTGAATACTTTCACAATAAACTCTCAAATAACATTAAGAGTGCTTGGCCAGATGCTTCAACAAATAATGAGCTATCTCCATCATATAAACCAGTGGTGTCTATAATGACTGTTTGGGGACATCTACATTTACTGACTGCACAAGTTATGTCTCTACTCTTAATTTATAGTTTCAGGAACCATAAAACTACTTAATAGAGATCATACATATTTGAAGCCCAAGTTATTCCTAAAGCAGTCCAGTTTTCGCAAAGCTTAATTAGTGGACAGAAGTAGAGATTGAAAAAGTAAAACACCTGGGTTCAAACCAAGATAAACAGAAGAAAAAATGTATTATAATACTGTGTGTTATTCCTTAATATGTTATTAAATACATGAAATACCTTTTTCTGAGGTTGACTGACTTCCTCTAGGAAACCCCCAGGACAGAGCTTCATCTTCGCTATCAAGCTCCAGAGCCTCATATCTTCTATTCTGTAAGGGCATCTGCAAAGGTGGTGGCCAGAAAGAACCTCTCCTTCTGCTCCAAGCAGGGACTTGTTTTCATTTCCCCCTGTCTTTTAGGTCCTCTCCTTCTGCCTGATGACAAGAGGGTCAGAATTCCTCCGACTCTTGCAAAGCTTCCACATGCTGCACTTCCCAAGGATGGAAAAGTGTGATTCCACTAGTCTCTCACACCCTGATACTACTCAGGTTCTCCAAGCTCTGCCACCAGGCTGAGCAGATCATCCACCTGGTCACACTGCACACAGGTGTCACCTCTGCTGCCCTCTGGTACTGTATCAGGCTCAAGTACTCCCTTCAGCCAGAGACCAGGGCAGCTGCATGTTTCTAATGCAGCTTCGTCTGGGTCTCCATGCTCTTTCTAGTGATGGTTTTTGACTGTGTGCAAAGCATCACTGGGTCTGTTCTAGTTGCACAGGCAAAAACCACCAGGTGAGCTTGCCCCAGGAGTTGGGAGGGTGGTTGTGCCATCCTGTGCAAAAGACTGTCACATAAACTTCCACATCATGTACTTCTAACATACTACATCCTGTTTTCCTGCCCCATTTGCTGTGCTCCTGGCTGCTCATGCTCCCTAGAGCCATTTTCATCTCCCACGGTTGCTCTGTCATCATCCTCATGATGTCAGCCTCACTCAGAGAGCTGCTGGGGCATGCCTGATCTTTGCTGCCTCAGGTTTCTGTGACTCTGGGAACCCCCTGCCTAGTGTTTTGCCCCAGAATTTAATAGTTGCCGCTGCTGTTGCTGCTGTCACATCTTATCTTGCTGACTGAACGGAACACAGCCTTTCACCAATTTTTGTACAAAGCATTTGAAACAAGATGTAATATTACCTCCTTAGTGTTGTGACCCTTACTGTCCTGTTATCAGTCTTCATCCAGTTACTCCCTGTTGTGAATCTGAATCAGCTGTTGTCAGCAATTCTTTCCATTAAGTGACAACTTTATAGGGTGCTCTAAGAAAGCTGAGGGGTAGCCTACTCACAGTCTACTGTGAAAGGTGACAGTGGAGAAGGCCATGCTGGTATCTACTCTCTGGCAATGCCAACAATAGGATACAAGAACATGGAATGAAGCTGCAACAGGGAAAGTTCAGGCTGGACATTAGGAAGATGTTCTTTACTGAGAGGGTGGTCAGTCACTGGCACAGGCTAGCCAGGAAAGTGGTGGCTGCACCAAGCCTGACAGAGTGCAAGGAGCATCTGCATGATATTCTTAGTCACATGGCTTTGTTTGAGGAACTCTTGTGAGGAACAGGGAGTTGGTCTCATGGCTCTCTTCCGGCTTGAGATATTCTAGGATGCTGTGACCTGCACCATGTACTAGAATTTTCATGCTATCTGTCTTACAGTGTCTAGTACTGTAGTACTAGATTAATCCTTGTCTTAATCCCTCATTTATCTAACAGCGTTTCAATACTTCCTTTCTCAATCTCACTCAGATGTCACTTTTATGCAGATGATGCCAGGATTTAAATTCCTTTCACTGTTCTGACTATAGAGGCTTCACCTAATGGCCATAATATCATCATTATTTTTTTCCCATTTTTTCTTCAGCATAATTTGAATGGTTTCGATAACACTAAAACATAAATAGTGCTTCATGCTTCTAGATGCCATGCTAATTAAGAATTAGAGAAATAAGTAACAGAATCATAAAAGAAGATGGATTTATTATCTGTCTGGGAGTAATATTGTGATAAAGAGTTTAAACACCAGAGATTTTTTTAAAAAATAGAATAATGAAGAACCAGAAGACTATATATTTTTCCTGTATATATAATTTTAAGATAATGGTATTTGTATTTTTTTCTCAATTTTTTGTGACAGTTGAAGTCATTGCAGATTTAGAAGGGTAAAATTACAGTTAAATAATCTACCTAGAATTTTCTGGTAGATACATAGAAGTAGGTTCTATTTTCCTCTAGTAAAGAAGTAGAGCCCCCTGCAAGTATTTGTGCAAATAAAAGTTAATGACTGAAATCAACTTAAAAGTTCAAGTGAATGCTCAACTTAATAATAACTATAATAAATAAAATTCAACTTTTTTTATTAAAATCTAAGTGTGAAAAGTACATACAAGAAATAATTATTCTAATAATCTTCCTTTTTAAGATCTCCATTTATGTTGATACTCGGGATTTAGTATACACCCAAACATTGAAACTGATGTAAAAATTTAATAAATGCATTATTAATTCTGTGCATACGTTTAAAACATGCTATAATTCATTACAGTTTATACTTTTACTTCATGCATACTCTATATATGTTATACAAACAAATATGTATGACCCAAACATATAAATATTCTTTACACTCCACAGATATTCTAATGATCTCTATATAGATTTCTTCATCTTCATTCTCTTACTAAATTATTTTAATTGCAAACCTTTAGAAATGTGACAAGGATGGCAGATTTGCTCTGAAATACACAGTTAATTTTTTTTTCTTATTTCTACTGCAATAGTATGATGCAGCATGTATCACATGCATGCTTTTGAGAAGAATGACACTATAATATTTCTTCTCTAAACACTTCAGAATTCTTTCAGAAAGCTGTATGGCTGGGGTTCTAAGCACCTAGCAGAAATCCAGCCCTTCAGATAACATTTAACTTGCCTCAGTTACCACCAAATAGGGAATCAATATCTTATATGGAGTCAGTATATGCGAAGTCTATTTTTCTGAGGTTCTGGCTTCAAAAGACTATATTTCCTCATGTTCAGAAAAGTCAATTAAAAATGCATATGTCATCTTTCTTCCTGTCTGCTTTGATTTCTTCTTAACAGTGGCTAAATTCTAATTTAAAGCAACTAGCTCATACCTAAATAAAAATCCTGCAAGCCACAAGAATAGGGTACTTGTGATAATACCAGCTTTTGTCAAAATTTTAAGTATATTAATATGGAACAGCATTCTTTCTATGAAGCATTTCCTTACTCAATGAAGATTATTAAAATCAGTGAGACTGATACTATATCCCATATTTTACAGTTCACAAGTTTTTATCTCAGCCTATAGTATTATCAGCTTGCTTGATCCTTCAAAGTGTGAATTATCCTGTGCCCTTCTTGCTCAAGCTCTCATGGCATTGCTTGAGGTTGTAAATATATGTTGGATAAACATCCTTACTGCCTTTTTACAAGAGCTCTCTGCTACATGGCTTAAATAATATGCAATGTGTTTCACAGAGCAAATTCCAGAGTTACTACAAACTACTTTTGGATGTTCCTGAGAGGAAGTACATTACCTTATATTCTGTATAAGGACAGAGACAAAATGTTAGACAGGAAAACTCAGTGTCTTCTGCGTTCATATCTTCAGAAAAATTAAGCAAAATCACATGTGGTAGTAGTATGGAAATGGATTACAGCATCAGCAAAATATTTACATTATTGTTGGGACATTAACAACCAATCACTGGAGAAGTTAATAGCTTAAACTGAACTGAATCATTGCACAATTAAGGTTTAGTTTAATAAAAAGAGTTAAAAAATGCTTATTATCAGTATTCTAAAGATGGGACTAGAAACAGTGATTTAATGTCTTTTTTTGTCATAGCAATTTTTTTCCTCTTCTTTTTTCCTTCTCTACCTTCATCTGTGTCTCATAAGTCTCAGTAGACATTTGCTGTGATTCCTACAAGAATCAGCAAGCATAAAATACAGGAATTCTTTCTGGTGCTATTTTGTATATTCAGCTTTTACACGTTTGTATATTCAGCTTTTACACTTTTACATGACCTGCCTGAATGCAAGCTACTTTTGCTACATATTTTATCTTATTTATAATTCTTGTGTTCTGGCTGACCTATAATTGCATAATCTTAATATATCTCTTCATAAAAAGTATAATATTTTGAAGATGAAATCACTTATTACATTCTGTTTTGAAATGTTTAGTCAGCTTATATCAGACGTTTTCCTGTAAAAGTGTTATTCTACATATAATATAGGATATGACAATAATGCAGTGGTGCTATAGTGTATAATACTATAACATGCAGAGAACCTCATGTCATTCCTGCTGAAGCACCTACTTTCCTTCCTTCTCTATTTTAAACACTTCTTCCTTTATTTTCTGATCCTCATCCTCTGCTGTGCCTTCTGCCTTCTTCATTTCTGTTTCAAGTTGTCTTTATAAACATCCATCTCTCCTTTCTTTTTCAATTCCCATTCTTCCTACCTTACAAAAAAAACCCATTATGTGAAAAGAGAGCTCCTTTATCTTTCACTTCATGCGTGTTTGGTCCACCTGGGATATGGTCTGTCTACTGCTTTTTATTATTCATTTATGCCATCGGGGTATCCTAGCAAAAATCTACCTGAACAAAGCCGATGCCCTAAGGCAACTTTGGGGAAGTTTGCTTGTTTATTTGTTTGTTCATTTGGTTGTATTTTTATTTGACATGGATTAACACCCTAAAGTGCACATTTCTTTGGCCGTAACTAAGAGGTTTAATATAATTATCTGACTTAATGTGGGAGTTTAATTCCAATGGCCTCATAGTTTTCCTAAAGATATCCCTTTCTGTTTTCTCAAAGACAGTTTTCTAAAACTGTTTTAGTCTGATGCCCTAAGCTTTTTTTGCACCAAGGGCACCTTGTCAGCTGAAACTTAAGGAACCAAAGTGATGCTTTCAGATATTATTTGAATTGCATGGCCTTGGGGCTTCCTAAGGCAAAGATGGCTGCAAAAAAGATAAATTTATGTACCAAAGCCATTTTTTCTGTTGGACAAACTAATGTGTTCATAGAACAGACTTCTACATGGGCCTTAAAAGACAAGTAAGAGAAATTCTTTAAAACTGAATGCCCTTGGAAATGCATATCTCCTGATATGAAATGATGCCCCAAAGACATTAGGAATATCTTACACTTCCCAAATCCATGAAAGTAACAAAAAGAGTTTTCCTGATATTGGATGAGATATAGTTATAATTTCTGTATTCTGACTGTATAAATGTTATATTATTAAATAGAATTAATTATGGATTAATGTAATTTAATTAAATGGAATCAAATGGAATTAATTAATATAAATTATGTTGGTAATTATGTTGGTTTTAGCGGAGAGAAAATAAATTTAAATTAAAAAAAATTCAAGAGATTTTGCATTCTTTCAAATAGTGCTTCAGCATTTAGAAGGCATCTTACAAAGGTTTTGAGAGTTCTGTCAAAGTCAATATTGAGGGAAAGAATCTTACAGAAATTTAGGTATGAAGACTACTAACAATATTTTATCAGTACTGGGTTCACTGTTGTTTACCTTGTTCATCAATGACTTGATGAAGGGGCAGAGGCCTCCTCAGCAGCTTCACTGACAATACAAAGCTGGGAGGAGGGGCTGATACCTCAGAGGGCTGTGCAGCTCTTCAGAGGGACCTTGGCAGGTTGGAGACATGGGCAGAGAGGAACCACCTGAAATTCAGCAAAGGCAACTGCAGGGTCCTGCAGCTGGAGAGGGAAAAACTCCAGATATCAGACATGCTGAGGCCAACTTGCTGGGAAAAAGCCTTGTGGAGGAAGACTTGGAGATCCTGGTGGACACGAAGCTCCAGAAGAACCAGCAGTGTCCTTGTGGCCAAGAGGCCAGTGGTGACCTGGGGTGCATTAGGAAAAGCATTGGACTGTGCAATAGGCTTCCCAGAGAGGTCGTGGAGTCTCCCTCACTGGAGATATTCAAGAATGGTCAGGATGCAACCCTGGGCCATGTGCTCTAGAATGACCCTACTTGAGCAGGGAGATTGGACCAGATAATTCAATGTGGTCCCATACAAATTTACCCACTCTGTGACTCTGTGATTCTATGAAACATCAATTTCTTCAACATACTTCTGTATCAGATTGAAGGAAATACTTGATTTTGTCAGTCCAAGTCTGTGACTTACACTATTTTACTAGTGAAATCCAGGAAATATTCTTTTACATACTCAAGGATATTATTTTAAATTCTTCCCTTAAAAATAGGTATAAGGTATAAACCTTAATTTAAAAAGAAAAAGGAAATTAGTTTGTAGATATTTTTAATAAGTTATATGTATCTTAAAACTTTACAACCAATGCAAATATTTTATTTATGAAAATTGCTTGATTTGCTTAAATATTAAAGTTTTATATTAAAAGTAATATCTAGAGTATTTTTGTAAGCAATCACACAAAAGGGTTTTTTCTTCTTTATTCTTGAAGCATAACTTTTGAGTAATAGAAGATTCAAAAGAATACAAAAGATCTTAAGGCAAGTGTTTCTTTAATATGCTTTAGAAAGTGATGAAAGAGCTTTTCATGCCTCATTATAAGCTCAGTTTGCCTTTATACTGATGCAATCTGACTGATTTTTGTAGGCAATTTCAAGTGATAAGTATTAATAGGACTGAAGAACAACGTACTTGTTTATAAGCAAGGAGAAAAATATTATTTGTTTTGTCTTTTTACAGCCATAGCATGTACGTCTGCATTTGATTATTGTCCATAGCATAAATATTTCAGTGCATTTCTAAAATTATTTCAGGAAGATTACTGCATAACATCAAACAGAAATTGATCTTAAAATGTGCAACATTAATTGACATTTTTCCTTGGGTTTGTGCAAACACATTTGGTAGCTTTCTAATCTTCTATAATTTTTTACTTAGCCAACTCTGGGGATTTCTTCCTGTTTTTGAAAAATGAATCCAGAAAATATCTCTAAAGCCAATGGAGAAAGCCAAAGCAAGGGATACTACAGCATTTTTTTTATATATACATATATAATTCTAAATTACAGATTTTTACTTCTAAGAATCATGCATCAATAAATTCAGTTTTAAATTATGAGAGCCTGGATGAAGGAGCAGTACATTCCATGCCTTGTACATTTCTAAATGTATTTTTGGCATTTTGACATTTTGGCACTTTGGCATGGTAGAAAAATACCATATGAGTTTGTATGCATATTACATATTAGCATATTACATTAGCTAATATTGTTGTAATCCATCTAATATATTTGTTTATATGTGCTGTAAATAGTTATTCATAGGCAATTTAGTAAAATATCTATACCTTGTGTTATCATATTTTTTAAACATTTGAATACCAGACATTAGAATCAAAAACTTTATTCATATAAAAAGTAAATTCAGCACAGAAATCTATAATTGCTACCATAAAAAGTTCTAACTTCTCTGATTGTTTGACAACACTGAAAGAGACTGTGCTGTCCATGAAAACACCCTACAACAAATGTTTGCTTCATTATCTGCCACTTAAAACACAGGGACTGGTAATATTCAAGGAGAACTTCTGTATTATCTATATCATATGATATCAATCTATTTTTTTTACCTCCACAGTTTAGTTTAAAAAAAACCAAAAAAAACCTGAAAATATTGAAAGCCCAGACTCAAATATAAAAAATATATGTATGTGTGTGTGTGTGTGCGCAAACCTGAGTATTTTCATCCTGTTTGCATAAAAACGAGTCGGGAGAAGACCCAGTACTCCTATATATTAAGTTCCAAGATATCTACATTTTATTCCTATGTACTCAAATAAAGTGAGCTAGAACTTGGTGTAAAGGCTTTAAACCTTTCAGGGCAGTATTTTATCAAAGAAAATAGTTTTCTAAATGTTTCTTCATGTTTTGCTATATTTTTTTGCTTCAAAAAACTTCTGTTGTCATTTCCTCTTCTGGATCCAGTCACAGGGACCTGTTATCTCAGACCTCCTAAGCTTACAGAAAACTAAAATGTAGATAGTTGTGTTCAGAAATGAGGTCTCCAAGGAAGAGTGTAAAGGAAGGAGTGAGTTTCACAATCCCACTGAAAATGTTGAACAGACATTTTTAAATGGCCAAAATACTTTTGACAACATGTAATCTGTCAAAATACATGGTTTATCGAAGTCAAGTTGTTCTGCAGTAGTTCATTGATTTTTATGAAGATTTCTGTAACAAGATTTTTGACAGTTTTTGTTTCGGATCAGAAGGACTAAGTTGGAACTTGAGGATCAAGTAACCTGACTCTGTTTCACTCAAAATCACAAAATGTTTTGCTTTCACTCCAAGATAAAATTAATTATTTTCAAAGCTGTTAGACACACATAAAATCTGTAGCAGTGCTATGCTAATAAGTATCTCACACAGCACAACCCGCATTACTTGAGGCTTAGGGATTTGAACCAATATAATAAAATTCAACCAAAACCCAACAAGAAATCCTTGAGCTTCCAGCTATTTTCTGTGTTTGAGTGAAGATATTCCATTTGATAAGTCAGATGCTTTTGTTCTGCACTGTGTTGAAAGACAATTCTCCGCTGCATAATCCTGCTGGTCTCAGCTTCTTTGTTTCTTTCATATCAATTATCTTTTTATTTTCTTCTTGAAATTATCCCTGTCAAAGTGATATCTCAGGGTCTCCACTAATTTTGGCCCTGCTTCTGTATCCTTTCACTTCTAATAGCTTTTCCCATTTACCTTGTCTCTTTAATTAAACATCCATACCATTTTTTATCTTGTGTCAATCTGAAAATCTGCACTTTACTAGCCTTTAAATCTTCGGTATTTTCATCTAGAATGTAGAAAAAGTTTGAGTTCTTGGAGGAACAAATTGTATGCAAGTTTTAAGTGCAGGAATTATTGCTGGCAGTAGAAGAATTAATGAGACCTCTTTTGCTAAAGGAGAGATTACTTTTATTCTCCAAAACAATATTATTCAAGAAGTAAAGGACTGTGTTACTGCAAAGAAAATAATGAAGAAAAAATCTTCAGATAAGTTAAGGAATTCAAATATAAAGACTTGATAGATAATGCTGTTGTTTTTGTATATTTCCCAAAATATTTGAACAAGTCATATATTATAGAAGGAAGTTGGAAAAATGTTTAGTAGTATTTGTAGATATGTGTTGGAAAAAATCAGTGGTGCTGTGAAATCTGCATTGCTGTGGCTGGAAAAGAATGGAACTCTCTTTAGAAGATAAGTGAAACAATATTTCTTTCAGTGCAAATAAAAAGGTTAATGAGCATATGTAACTAGCACTGTACAAATCAGTAAAAAAGTAAATTCAGTGCTCTCTCTGAAACTGTTTTCATCAATGATATTCAAAGAGCTATGCTAATTTACCACCCAGCTTGTCAGATGAGATTCAAGAAGCAGCGATAACTGAAGGAAGAAAAGCAAATTCATTTATTTTACAAAAAAAAACCCAAAACAAACAAAAAAAAACCAAACCAAAAAACCCAGGACAAACCAAGCAACCAAATATGTTTTAACTAACATCTAACAAGTAACCAGATAATTACATTTATAATATTGATGAAGGATATCCAACAAATTCATGAAATTTGAAAAAATGTATAAATCTTCATGACAGTATCAGAGCATGGAGAACTCAGAAGTTAAAAACAGAATAAATTTCACAAATATCTGTTTACATGTTCTGCAGCATGTAAAGAAATCAAAAGCTACTGGAGAAATCATTATACTAAATGTAATTGCTATGTTGGCATTTAAATTTTTTCACCACATATTTTTACTGATACAATTTTTTGGTTGCAGATTGCAAGAAAAATTCTATTAAATAACAATATGACGCTTTAGGATATTAGTAATTATTTTCTTTCTAACTTTCCTGACAATTTCACATATGCAAATGTTCAGAATCAAACACAATGACCAGAATATTCATCATAAAGCCCAACTTCATTCACACCCTCAGGCTTTAGTATTCCACTTAAACAAATGTTACTCAGTCTCCATCAGCAGACCAGTGTGCAATCAGCTGTGCAAACCACAAGTACATACAGTACCTGGCTTCAGAAACGTTAACAGACTAACATCTTAACAAACCTCTGTTAAAATGAAAAAAAACCCAAAAAACAACAAAAAAAATTATTTGTATTGAGAAAAAGCCTAAAATATTTTCTTCCAACTATTTCATAGAAAATTACAAATGCCTTAAGCAGGTGCTAAATTAGAGAAAATTGTCAACTAAAAGTTAGACACATAAAGGCTACAAATAAATGTTGTTGTTAATTTATTCAGTTGTGCTGAAATATTTACTGGGAAGTCTATTAGTACAGTTATTGCTAACAGAGATGTTTATTCTTCTAATTGAACTTAAAAACAAAATTACAGTTCTGTAGATTTATAAAATTGTTAGTTTTATTAAGAACATGCTTAGTACATTGACTTTAAAGATATATATACATAAAACTGACAGCAGAAAAAGAAATAATGAATATATGAAGCATCTTCATCTCTATGCAGATGAAGTGTATGCTCATGTCCTTGATTTAACATTCACAGAAAATCAACTAACTTAAAGTGTAATATGAAAATATATTTGTGTCAGCACTTTTAGAGTAATCATGTATTTCAATACAGCAGTACACAGTTTAATGAGAATGCCTTCAAAATAAATCAAAGCATTGGTGTTCTTTTTGAAAGGTTTGCATATCACTGAAATGTTCCAAAGAATAAAAGTAATTCCTGACAAACAATAAGGAGATCTTCAAAGATGAATGAAATGTGAACATAGGAAGATTTGTTAAGTGTTTCTATTTAATAATGTATTTACAATTAACAATATTTACATAGTTAATAAATTCTCAACTGAAGCACAAGTTCAGAATCTGAAATCTGTTGACAACAAACAAAGCAGCTTTTGATTTACTACTCAGTTGAAACAGATTGTTGTAAACAATCTACAAAGTGTCCAAGGTTATTTATCTTTTTTTCTTCATTTATGTGTAATTTTGTTTCTATATTTATGAAGGAACCCAATTCTGTATAAATAAAAATGAATGGAAAACAAATATTGCAAGATTCATCTGGGAATAGTGTGTTATCTTCATCTTCCTACTTCTTTCTTGGTTTTATTTGCCTTTTGAGGGCTGCTGCTCTCTTATTTTCTTTAATACATGCATTGACTAGTGCAATTTTTTCCCCTCTCAGATGTGGCAGGAAATTTCATGTGTTTTGATAATAAGTGAGTAGGCACCCAAACTCAAATCCCCAAAAGCTCACTTCTGACATTGTTTAATATTACTATGACTTATCAAGTATTTCCACAGTTCCCTCCTGGCTCCTTTAAAAGATAATTTAAATGGCTTTGCAATAAATCTGTTTAGTGGCTGTCTAATTTGACACACATTTTTACACAGTCAATTGTCACACATTTAACATATCACATGATAAGAAAGGAAGCTTATGAAGAGTTTGGATTTAGGTCTGTGTGAAAAACATAGTGTTATTACAGTACTAGGATTGTAAGCAGAGATTGGATGATTAAAGAGTCCAATTTATAGTTAATTATCTTTTAAATATCATTACTATCTTAATTTATGGTTAATTATCTTTAAAATATCATTACTATCTTAAAAACCAATTACTTATATTCCTGTCAGTATCTGGCAATCAGACTAAATGTTCTTTTGATGCATAGTCTATTTTGCCTAAAAAAAGTGAGAATCCAACATCAAGAATATATAAATTGGTTCATAGGTATATTATGAAAATTACTGAAGGACATATCAAAAAATTAGTACATTAAAAATATTGTATGCAAATAAAATATTTACAGAATATAGAAGTATGAGCACCATATCTAACAATGTGTTACCTACCAACTTTATGCTCCGCTGATCTGAATTTTAGCTAAGAATTTTTAGAGTCTGGTTTTAGAGTTGGTTTAAAAATTATCATTTAATGAGACTTTAAAACCAATTTCCATAATCCTCAAAGAAAATATTGTTCAACATTCAAAAGAATTATCGGTATTCTTTTTCCAAGCTCATATTAATGCCAGCTTCAAAAAGAGGGATGTTTATGACACCAAGATAAGAAAATACAAATACAATTGTTAATCACTGTGTAATTGCAAAATAGACTTCCTAAAGTCAGAACAGAGATACCTTGCAAGTGTTTATTTCACATTCATCCACTCACTTGATTCTTTCCTATTTAACTGTTGTGCAGGAAATTCATAACAATCTACAGCAAACAAACTTTATAAAACTGAAGAAAACTTTGTGAAAACAAACGAGCTACCTTCTTAAACATTTTGTTGAACTTCATGTTTTCTTGTTCTATAACATGTTCTTGTGATACACCATAATTCTTTCAACAGCCTTGCCTCAGAAAGGTCCCAGGACCTAAACAGAGGCTTTTAATGCAGTCACTGCACTTACGGATGCAAATTAATAATGTAAAAGTTACTTTAATTAAGAAAAATATTTAACGGTAAAATATTATTTATGTGTAAAAACTGAGTGTGCAGATGTTTTATTCCCATCAAAACAAGATGCTTTCACTACACCTAGTTTCACTGGTCTCATGGCCCATTATGGGGGACAAAGCCCTGAACAGTATTGCTGCATCTGTGAAGAGCCAAAATGATAATGTTCAATACTTTTATCTTCATGTGAGAGCATTCCTAACACCTTCTAGAGTGTTTTTCTGCTTTCTCCAGAGCTGTTCACCAGTCTTCCTGAGAAAAGGTCTGCAAGGGGGTGAATCTGCCAGAATAGACAGATAGCAAGTTACAAATACAGCTATGGGTTAGTGTGCCAGCAGACTGTAGCTGGGTAAAAGTGAATCATATTCTATAACTTCATATTACTGGAAAGGCTAAATTATCTTCCTTTCCTTTTTTTCTGCTGACACATTTGAAGGAGAACATCAAGCCAGACATATAGATCCTAAGAGGGATTCTCAGCCTTGGGCCCAAATCAATGGTTAAGCAACAACTGTAACTCATCAAACTCATTCCTGTTACTGATGTCTCAGGCAGGCATATTTCCTCTCCATTTCTTCCCTGCTTTTTCAAAGAAGCAAAGGAGAAAAAAAAAACAGTCCTTAAGGTAGGGTAAGCACAGAGAAATTATCTTCTGGTACTGACTTACCTTTTGGCAAAAAGGCTAAAAAGACAAAAGAAAACATCAGCTGAGGATAAGAGTTTGAAGGCCAATGTGTAAATAGGGTGAATCATGTCACTATTTCCCCTACAAATATTTTTAATGAATGAATTGAGCATAAAAGATTAAATTACTTCCCCAATTTGTTTAGATTTCGGCAGACAATCAGGCCACAACACTGCATTGATCAGGGCAAAAAGGAGCCTATTTTTTTCTTTTATTTTAAATAGTCTATTTAGAAGGCTTTCTAAAGAAATCTTTTTTAACTGTAGAAACCTTTTGAATGGTAGTATTTTGAAATCCCAAATGATTCCTTACAATTAGATAAAATATAAGGAATTGTTTGACTACAGACGGCCATGTGTTGGCATAAAAATGACCTCAGAGAATCTATTTCAAGAACTCTTGAGGGAGTAAAGTAGCTTTATATTTGCTTACTCTTCAGTTTCATTCTGTCATGGAATGCCCTTGTCAGCATACATTTCATTTATGCTTATTGTTAGACATATGTGCAAATGCTGATGAGAAACCAGATGTGTTTGGACTTTTGAAGAATTCATACTATTCAAACTTTTCTGAAAGCATTTAAGTTTTCGTTTTCCCTGTCTGACAGTTTGCTGAAAACTCCTGTGAGGTAAAGTCTGGAACAGAGCGCTTTTTGAGGTGATATAAGTGGCATTTCAAGATTCAAGGTATCTCTTCTGTGCCAAGAAAGAGAGCACAAGTGAGGGCTATTATGAGTGCAAAACATTATTTTGAGAATCCGCCAAAGATCACTGTATAATACCTGGATTCTAGGATTTATTACATGGGATGGCATGATGTTTGCCCACAGGGTGCAGCTGGGTAAAATAGGTCATGAAAGAGAGTCAGATAGACCACTGCTTGGAAGAAGTATAAAGGGGCCATGATCCATTCTGTACGTAAAGAAAGCCAAAGCAAATTACAGATTTACTGGAGAGAAAAGCGTTCCTGCCCATGCCCCCTAGGTATGGAAATTTAGTAGGTTTGACAAGCTGGCACATGTCAATTAGAGGCAGCCTATTCACCTGAAGTTCAGGCTGCTGAAACATTCCTGTGACAATTGACATCTAAAACTCCTTGTGCCAGTGAAACACTTAGCTGGTGTCCTTGGTAAACACACCAACATGCTCTAATAAACTTATTTCCAATGCAAAATTGTGTATTAGATTTAACCCTCTGAGCTTTTGATTATCCTGAAATGATCTCATAACTAACCTTTGAGGTGCATTGCTCAGATGCATGAAGCAAGGGAAGAAAAAGTATGAGGTATAAATACATCTTTGCACCCTGGTGTCTTCTTAATCCTGGAAAGAATTGTTAGAGTGCATCAGTAAAAGAAGTGTGTGCTCCTAGTGCTGTATGTGCTAGGCATTAGGGCCAGTATCAAAGTGGGAATTCTGCCTCCAGCTACAGAAAACAAACTAAAGCACCTTTCTTAGTCACTGCCTGTCCCAACAACCACAGCAGACACCATTTCTTAGAGAAAAATACCTTCTCCTCATGGACAGCGTAGGTTTATCTAGAGTCCTTAACGAGCAAGGTCAAGCATACTCACTAATTAGTGTGAGTAGCAAAGGATTTGGGTATGTTGGGCAAGTCCTATGGGTGTGATCAGGAGGAGTCACATGAACATTGCATCCTACTGACACAAAATCTGGCTTGAGAATAAAAACCTTATCTCAAGCATATTTATCAAAATCATATTTGAAACACCTAGAAGAAAAAAACCTGAAATTTATTTTGTTACAAATCAGGCAACTTATAACTTCCACCTTTATCATCACTGCACATTAGAAAGTTTTTTTCACACAAACTTTACTCCTTTTAATCTGAAACCACCAAAAACTAAATAGTTTTTACACTTAAGTTCCTGAATTCTCATCCTTTCATGACAAAATACGTGGATTTTTAATTTTTTCACTTGACTCTCTTTTCAAAACAAATCCATTTTAGTAAAAAATTACTAATGTACTCAAAATTAATTTGAATATTATGTGTTATTTGCAGTGGATAATTTTACAGGTTTAAGTAAGGTTTAATGATAACAGTATGTCAGATAATATATCTTTAACTGTTGGGATAAAGCCACTTATTATTTTCCCGGGAATTACTGGGACTAGATTTTGGGCTCTTCTAGTCTTTGAAGCCCACTGATTTTTAAGTTTTGTAATTTTTTATATCATTTTGCTTTAAATTAAACCATCAGGGGCTTTACTGGCTTTTGCAGATGTTGTCTGATAAGCATAGCAATTTAAGAAATCAATACATACAATAAATCAATAAAATTAAAAGAAATCAATATATACAATACACTTCTCTAGGCTCCAGAGACATTTATCAAGAATTGAATACCAGTGACAAGGTATTCTTCACAGAGATTTTTCATAAAAGTCCCTGAAGGTGCCAGTGATGAATAAATGCCTTAGGTTTAAAATTTAGGAGAACAGGCATCTCAAAGAACAAGTGCATCATGTGCTAGAGAAGAATAAGCCCAAATGCATAAATTCAGCAAAAGTTAGTTCAAGATTTTATCTGGTACTAAAAACATCTAAAGATAATTTGCCATGAGAAGAGGAGAGCAATGCCATCAGTTAAAATTGAATGCTGGGTTATTTCCTGTAAACGATTCACAAAAACACAGTTAAGATTTCATACAAAACATGCATGTACCTTTTCAAAAGGCTTTTCAGACACTATCAGTTAACATTATCCATTTAGCCATCTTGTCAATTTTAAAGCGTTTTTCTTCAAAATGAGTCTGCTGAATAATGCAGATATGAGACAGATGCTAAATGCGGGTGATGAAATTAAAAAGCCCAGATTTTTGGGCTTGGGAAATAAAAGATGAAAATAAGAATGATTTTTGATGCTTATATTTGTTTCCAATAACCTGCAGTCGCAAAATGAAAGGATGTAACAGATGCTATTTAACCAAGAAGACAATAACAATAGCACGAATGTCAATGGCTGTCCATGGAAGTGTAAGCTCAGCTGAGATGACAGAATTCACCAAGAGTAACCACATATTTCTGTTTTGTTATAGGAAAAAAAAAAATATATAAAAATATATATACTTCATGAAAACAATATTTTCTTATCATTGTTAAAATGTCAAGAACTCTGTTGCACTTTGATACCTTCTTTTCCAAATGTCTCTTACATTAATTTTTATACAGATAAGAGAACAGTATGGCAACTAAGCTGACAATTTTGTGCAACTTCTTACATGTACTACATAAAATTATACTTGAACCTGGTTTTTGCTCTAACAGAGAAAATTACTCAAGGTTTAAGAGATATCCTTGCATAGATAAAATAATATAATTTTATTGCATCTAGTAAATGACTTCTGAGAATGCTAAGGTTCTGTCTTACCAACTCCCACTCTTATTGAGTTGTTCAATGTTCAATTGGGAAGAATACCATTCTTAACTTCTGAGTATTAATGTGAGAAGTGGATTGATTAAGAAATTATTCTCAAAATTTCCTGAAGTTACATAAAAATCACACGTATTTTTCTATAAGAACCATATATTTGTCTTTAGAGGGTACACAGGAATCATATGTTTGCATTTTACAAGCTATTTAATAATTTAGAAAATATGTCTGAGATACAGCTTCTCAGTTCCATCTGTAGGGATTTTTGATGCATTGTTAGAAAGCATCATACTGTTAGTTCCTTTCTGTTTAACAGGGATTTTTAAAGCTACAATGAGAGGTTAAGTAGTTTTCTTAGTCCTTATTGTATGCTTACAGTTTCTATTACTTATGTAGGAGTCTAACAAAAACAGTTTCAATAATTTTTTTTTTGTCTCACAATGGGATTTGTATATGTTTACTGTTTCTTTCCTTATGATCTCCTGCATGTTCACTTTCCTGACAGGGATCAGTACCCCATCAATAACATGGAAGGAAAAAAAAGGGCAGAAGCAGCTATAGAAAAAAATTTTCATTGATCATAACAAGATGCCAGAGTTACATGCTGAGAGGTTTGGTTTTACCTGGAAATAGCCTGACTGTCCATTCTCTCCCCTCAGGTTGTGGTAATACAACCAGCTCCTCACAAGCCTTAGGTTTTTTTTGTCCACTTCAAGTCATCATTTTGGAGCCAGAACTGATCAGGTCAGGTTTTATATTTTAACTTTCTTACTAAGGTGAGTTTTAATATGTCTAGCACTGATGAGGGGCTGCAAACATTTTGTTTATACAGCTGTCTTCATTACTGCTATCATGAGAGAAATTTGCCTATAAAGGGTGTAATTTATTAAATTTTAAAAGAGTAAGTTAGAAGCTCTTGTCCCCATCTTTATTCTACCTGTGCGGTTAAAGTCCTCAATGAAAAGTGAAGTTGAGTTTAAGGCATCTATGAGAAATTGTTAAATTACAGTTTATGGTAAACCCAGTCAGATTCTCACATTCAAGCTTGCCACTTGTAAGATTCAAGCAAAAGCTCTCTCACTACATGCTAGCTTTGTTTTCTCATGTCTGGATCCCCTATTATCACATGTTCTTTCTGCCAGTCCTTGTGATAAGCACAGGGTTAAAATATTTCTAATCGAGGGAGAGAGTTTGCTAGGTGCTGGGAATGTTTAGGTAGAACTGCCTGTACTCTATGGGTGATTGATAGCTGTATCTATGTAACCCTTTTATGACTATGATAAATGATTTTATTGTGATATTATTACTATCAATTATGAGTAATGAAGTTTGGATAATTTAATTATATTTGGGAAAACTCATGCTTGGGTAGAATCAATGTGTACAATAGAACAATGTAAGTTTAATCATTAACATGTAGTTGTATAACATACAGATATAAAAGATGATCACTCCTGAACCTATGTCGGAGTCAGATTTGGGTTTGTACCCCGACTCCCAGAGCTCTTCAATAAAGCACCTGCATATAATCATGCTGTGATTATGTGTCCCTGAACGCTAACACTTGCTCCTCAGTGGAAGGACTCCTCACACTCTCCCTGCTATATTGTGGGTCTCTCCCATGGAATTCAGTCCTCCACGGACTTCTTCCCACAGGCTGCACTTATTCACAAGCTACTCTAGCATGTGTCCCTTCCATGGGGTGCAGCTCTTCAGGATCAAACTGCTCCAGTGCAGGTCTCCCCCAGACTCACAATGTAGGTCCCTTTCCACGGGCTGCAGTCCTTCAAGAACAGCCTACTCCAGTGTGTATCCCTTACAACATCACAAATCCCATCAGGAAAGCTGATGGCACTGTAGTATGTGAGTCCACAGGTCCTTGCCAGCAGCCTGCTCCAGTGTGAGCCTCCTGCGCAGGCTGCAGGTGGATCTCTGCATCGCCGTGCTCCTGCATGGGCTGCAGGGGCCCAGCTGCCTCACCATGGGCTGCTCCATGGGCTGCAGGGAATCAGCTCCTGTGCCTGGAGCAGCTCCTGCTCCTCCTGCACTGACCATGGTGTCAGACATTAGCTGATATATGCAGATATACCCGTTCCTCTCACATATTCTCACTCCTGTCTTTTCTGTCTGCAGTTACTTCTGGGCAATAACTTTCTTTATCTTCTTGAACATGTTATGCCAAAGGTGCTACTGTCTTTGAATGACTTGCCCTAGGCCAGCAGTGTCAATCTCAGAGTGGGCTGGCATTGGTTCTGTTGGACATGGGAGAAGCTTCTGGCAGCTTCCCCCAGAAGTCATATCTGTAGCCATGCTTGCTACAAAAACATTGACACTGAAATACAATAACTTAAGAAATGCACTTTATTCCGCTGAAGACTTTTCCCTGTGTTGATGCACAGAATAGTCTGGGTATAAGGAACAAACTGTCACAGACTATTTTCTCATAAAGTTGGTCAGAGCATATTTTTCCTCTTATTCAAAATATTAGCTTGGTCAAGGTATCTCATCAAGGTTTAGTCGGTCCATTATTTATTATAAATTTTAAGCGCAGCATAACTGTAAAAGTTCTTTCATTTTAAGCTTAAAGTCTCTATGAATGTCCAGTAATTCCAATGTAAATCAGCATGTTTATTTGGTTTTAAAAACAGACTAAGCTGCCCTGTGTATAGGTAAATTTACACTGGAGATTTTACCAGTTAGATTATTTAATCAAAAAAAATCACATATCATGCAATTATTATTCTGCTAGTGAACAATTTCTATATAGACCAGACTTAATTCATTTTATTGGCAAGTAAAGCAAAGAAGTCAGCTCTCCCTGTTGCTATAGATTCATGGACTGCAGCCATAAAAGTCCATTTAATCATCCAGCATATTTTTTTTGTGTAACATAAGACTTCAAATTAATTTCTGCTTGAGTTAGAGCAGCGTGAGGGAACCGACCTGCATTTAAGAATTTACGAATAACAAATGCTTATCACTTGATTAAAATATGTCTCATGCTACTCATAAAACTATTTTGTTTGAAATTTGAATACATCTAGCTTCAATTACAATCCATCTGACATTATTATATAATTTTTCTGATAGACAGAAGAAACTTCTCTTGCCAATAAACTGTCCCCTTTAATTATAAAACCTAGTTGCTAACAAAATTAGTTTTCCACTTCTTTCTCTATTTCTGCTGTTCTTCTTTTAACCTTTTCCATTTAAGACATGTTTGATGAGAACTACTAAACTAGGTGTTACTAACAAAATTACAGCAGTCTAAGGTTGGAAAGGTTGGACATTTTCCAGAAACATTGGATCACAGTAGTTTTATTTATGAATTCACAGATTACATTATTCCTAAGAGTTACAGCATAACAGTCAATGTATATTTTTAACTAATTGTTCAAATTACTCAAAGTATTTCTCAGACCTCTGCTTTATATGACAGTGCCTAACCTGCTGCAAATAAAGCCTAATTTTCTTTTGTATATGTTTACGGTATGTTTAGATGTAGTTAATTTTTTTCATTGGGTAGACCAAAGCTTATTGAAAATCAGACTTCATAATATCAGTAACTGATATCACTCAAGTATCTCAACCATATTTCTCTTAGCACACTCAATGAGTAATGATAGCTAACAAATAACAGCAAAACACAAAACAATATCAAAGCTCATATGGTCCTGCTAGAAACCTAACTACTAAAAGTTTTTCAACTCTTGGTTGAAACTTTCTACCTATATAGTTTTACATCTATTTATTTGGTATAAGTCTGATTTTGTGCTTTCATTTTTTATTAGACAATGTGTGGTATAATATCAAGAGAAAAACTTGTGGTGCAATGGGTGTATTTCATCAATCCCATTTCAATTGTTAATGAAAATTGTAATGTTGAAAAAGTTATCAAGCCAGTTTGATGGGATTTATTTTCCATAAAATCATTTTGACTGGCATTAATTATATTTACCTCATTTATTTGTTTATTAATCAAGCGTTCTCTCAGCCTCTTTCTATTAATTTGTCTGAGATCAATGTCAGACTGACAGGCCTAACATCACCAGGTCATCCAGCTCACCCTTTCTGAATGTTATCACAATATCATCTTTCTTTCAGTCTCTGGAGAACTGCCCCAGTGTTCCTGAACTTAGAGAAAATCAATGTTAATAGTGCAGAATATTCATTGGTCAGATATTTGCAGCAAGTTAAGTAAACTCTCTGATTAAAACCCATTAAACTTTAGCATAGGCTGTGCAACATTAATTCAATAATCAAGGAAGAAAGAGTATACCTTTTATCAAGTAATTTAAATACATCCAATATTTTCATAAGAATAAAAAAACATAAATGTGTTTATTAATGGATAAAACTTGTAATTGTTTCTGACACACACAAAACCTCCTTTTTAGCCTTCTATTTGCTACATTTCTCCATGTGCAGTCCTAATTTCCCAAGTTCCTAGTTTCTGATTTGTATTCTTCTATTTGTAACATAGAGATGCCTTAATCAATAATTTGGCTGCATGTTTTGGAGTCTCCATATCTGGATATATACAAAATAGCTGTCTATATATGGCTTCAAGCTCTAAGTGCCCCTGCTTGATCAAGGGGTTTGACCTCTGGCAGTCCCCTCCCTCCTTTAACCATTCTGTGATTCTATGGTCACATGAAGATAAAACTTAATATATTTTCCTTGTGTCAAATCTAACAATATTTTTAGTAAGGAAGTTGCCTTTTATAATTTTTCTTGTTTCAATTAATATTTTAGTTTTATCTTTTGGCTATATCCAGTATTTGAAAGGTGCACTGAATTCCCCTTTCACAAGCAGAGGTTTTCCCACTAGGTCCTGTAAATTAGTAGTTACAGAGTCAGTTATCCTCTTCAACAGAGCAATTTGATGGTCTATGTCAGTTAAATATATTTCCAAATTAATAACAATATAATAATAACTAAATTCATTCGTTAATTGTTGCTTCTGAGCTGTAGTAGGGTACTTTCCAAAAGTGGACTCCTTTTTTGTGCCTACTCAGGTCTCTCCTTCAGTACTGTGAAATTTATTTCAGGATGAACTGTGAAGATAACTTTATCTGAAAAGTTTACAAAGCCATGTAATTAAATAAGCTTGACTGCCAAGAAAAAGATGTATATTTTTATAGATAATATTACATATAGACTATATATAAATATACATTTAAATAAAATACACAAAGGGTATGGATTCAGTTCCTGATTAACACAGTATGTTCATAAAGTAGTATTATGTAGTTTTCTGCCTCTGTGCTAAATATTCACCTGTGTTCTACCCAAAACAGCCCAACAGACTGAAGTCAATGCTGTCTAAGAGCCTTCAGATTACTCAAGGCATCCACACAGGTCTGACGTGATATTCACAGGAAAACCATGATCTCAAGCCTCTGGAAAATACATACTGAACACACGGTGTACTAAGGTTTAAGCTACCATAAGCAATGGAGTCTTGTTTCAACATATGTCCAGAGCAACCCAAGACACTGTAAGCCATCTCTTCCTCAGGTTTTAGAAATCCGTGTCTTGAAGTGTAGAGCAACAAAAACTAGAATGAAGAATCCAGGTTCTCCTTTTCTACTGCATTCTTCCTTCATTTAAAAGCATTTCAATCATTTTTAAAACAGAGAAAACACTCATTTTTCTTATCTTAAATTAATATTTATGTAAGTTTATTTAGAAGTGTTTCTATGGAGCAATTATAACAATTTCTATGCAATTATCAACTCCTGGAATTAATAAGTCTTAATATATGACTGATATTATCTCCTTTGAACTCAAGGTGTTTCCTCTCTTGCATTTTTTCCCAGTACCCAAAAAAGGTGATTTTGGTCTAAAAAAATCGTGCATCTTGACTGCGGCCTTTTTACTTAATTGATGTATACCTACAACAGTTTTTTATATATTTAAATTTTCCAATAAAAGTTTTCGAGCCATGTAGCAGAGTCATTGAAGCAGCAGTTTGAGATTAATTTCTAATTTCAGCTTCCTGGAGAGGTGAAAACTTGTCTTTTTTTATTGTCAGTAGGATTTTTTTTCTATTATTGTTGCAGTTAGTGTTTACGTTACCCTAGCTTTCAGTTTCATAATCTGGATTCTTTGATAATGGTTGTTTCCAAATCCCTTCCTATGTTCCAAGTTGGTTTCTCTCTGAGTTGTGTCTACCCCTGATGTAAACCCTTTCTCCTCCCCTATCCTCTCATTGGAACTGGCTCTGTAAACCATGCTCCTTACTCGTCCTCTAAGGTTATCCCATTGGCTGGCTGTTTGTACCCGTCCACCAGTTGTATATAAACCCCTGTAGGGAAGATCTGGCTGCCTTTTGTTTCCAGATCTCTGGATTAAAGGACTCTTGGGAGATCAGGCAGAGAGCATCCTTCAACTCTTTTACTTTTGTCCCTGCTGCTGGTAAAGTTAATCCCACTGTAAAGCCACAGCTCTGAAGTTCAGCTCCGGGTGAATTCATCCTGGAGTTGTTCCATACACCTTGGCGTGGCTGCTGGAAAGAGCTAGCTAAAGACTCCAGTGGCTAGAGTCATAATATAATTTTGAAATTTCAAATTCAGAATTTTCCTCCTATCTCCATGTTTGCATTTTAATTGGGTAAGACTATCCAGCAGATCAGAACAAAAATGTCAGGTTGTATTTCCAGCCTTATTATTTAAAAACTCTGAGGGACCATATGACTTTGGCATTAGTGTAGTGCTGTTGTTTCACTGCATAAGCAAGAGAGACAGAGTGAATTTACAGCTATTTGGAGTATTTGACAAGTACTAAAGGAAAATTGCTATCTAAGCAATGTATAAGTACAGTCAAGCAATTTATTTCTCATCTTCTAAGAAGCAATTTGATAAGAAAATGATTGCAGAATTAAGTGAATGGCTGCATTATACATGTTAGTAAACAGATTGGATGATTTCCTTCTTTCTCCTTGTGATAACCAACTTTCCACTTCCCTAGGTGTGACTTTATTGGTGTATGAATAATTCAGCTTTTACAACTAACTTATCTCAAGAATGAGTGCTATCCAACACTTTTTCTTTCCCTTTCCTGCTATGCTCTTTGTCAATTCTTCCTTATGAAGTAAATTGTTGAAATATAGACAAAAGGGAGATAAAAATTCCTCAAGGCACAGTGAGTGAAACAAAGGAATGTTCAGTTTACAGAATATATTCTTGATTTATTCTTGACATTTGTAATTGAATTAGATTTCTAGGGGAAATAGCAAATGTTGATTAGAGATGACAAGTAGCTTTTGACAGTTTTTGTAGCTTCAGCATACTGTATGGCAGTAATAGATGAATGGATATCATATTACCAAATTCATTAGTTAAGGCTGACATTTATACTTGTCAAGTAGGCAAAATTCAGGTTGAAATTACAGCTTTTCATCTAAGCTATGGTTACATCATCATTCATGGAATTTCAGTGATATAGTGTAACAGAGACACCTGGAATTCAGTACATGTGCAAAAATATTTTGAATAGATTGACTTATTTTCTGCAAAATGATAATTCAGGTCAACATTGGTGTATGCAATAAAAAAGGTGAATATAATTGATCTCATGCTTAGATTTTCACATAATTTATTTTTATTTGAATGAGAAAAGCAAGGGTTTTTTTGACATTTCAATATGTTCAACAAATAAGTCAGTAAGTCTCACAGAGTTATAATACATAGTGAAACCCTTATATCATAGTAAAAATAGTTAATAAGTTAGCTGGAAATTAGAGTTGCACTGGTCATTTTCCTCAGCTTGTGAATTTAAAAGTGTGCTTCAGGATATCAAATGTATTAGGGTATATAAAGAAGCATACTGGTTTCCAGACATGTTTTAGGCAACAGCTGTATGAAGCTATACTCTGAAAAATAAGTTACCTTCTTTGCAGTCATAATAGATAAGTCTCCTGTTTGTTAAAGCTAATTTGAAAACTCTTTTTCTTAGTCTTGTTTGCTCTTCTGGTGATATTCTGGAACCAAAATGTCTTCATACAAAAAACCTGCCAGTATTCCCAGACTTCCAAAGCTTTCAAGGCCTATGTTATATATATATATATTTGATTATGATTAATTATATACACGAATTTAGCCTATATAATATCATATTAAAATCAAATGAAAACATTTTGCAGCACAGACTCTTTAAAGTGTTTGAACATGTTCACACATACATTTTACAATTCTTTCTGCATACTTCCACTACTTAAAAGCTGACCTTTCAAAAAGCTTTTGGGGTAAAATATGTGAATGCTAATAATCCCCTAAACACTTATTTACATTATAAACTCTTAAAGCTTCAAAGAAACTGTCACAGGCTCCTCTCCCAAACATTTCAGTCCCATGTCCATTCATCATTTGCTTTTATCATGCAAATTCTCAGACAGAGAGAAAATTCCAGTCTGAATGAGACATTGGCACTTAGAAAAAATATGTTGGTTTTTTTCCAGTGAGTGAGTAATGTTCTTTAATTCCAGCCTTTGTTAAGATAATTTCAATTACAATCTTACAGATTCCAGTTATAAAAGCCATAAGTTTTGTGTGAGTTGTGCAAAGTTAATATAATCATTATAAGCATGACACAGCCTTGCCAGGGACTCCATTTAGGAGAGAACTTTAGGATTTCTTTGCTCAAGACCAGTAGGCACAGTGTCTTCAATGAAAAGTTTGCAATCCAATTTAAATCACAAAGCTATAAGTGAGTACAACAGATTGAAGGAGAAAAGTGGTGATGAAATCATGTTTAGAGCTGCTGAAAGGTGTTTGTCAGAATATTTTTCGTTGGAAAATGTTGTTCCAATCACAATGTTAGTCTTTGTGGAATTATGCAGTTTTAGATGAAATTTGAGTTACCAGTTTTTTCTTAGTTAAACTTTTCATAGAAAGCTCAGGCCAAGCAGGTTTTTATTCTATATTAAACTTTATTTCGTAATTTCGTTCCTATTTTTGCATTCTTTGGTATATTTATTTTATTACTTTTATATTTTATGTGTTTAGTAATAATAATAGACAGTATTTAGTACCAATCCTAAATGGTATAATAAATAGCTTAAATGTGTTACTGGCTTTTATGTATTCCTCTACATCTTCAATGCTACCTTAATTGAAATAACAATGTTTCTAAATTAAGATATGTTCTGTTCATGAGATGTCAGATTGTTTCATTAGAGCAGAAATAGGAATTCTGCTCTAGAAAATAAGATAATCTCTTCAAGTACTGGCTATTTCAAATAGCTTATATTGCAGTCCAGAATATTTTTGCTGGATATTAGAAATTATGTCATGTTCACAACAACTTTTCTGAACCTACATTGTTAAGACTTTGGTCTTGAACATAAAAGGTTCAAAGTTGTGGCAAAAACATACACAAAGTCTACTTATCTTTCTTTACAGATGTGCAGATCCTTAAAAATCCTTGCTGTTCAGGTATGAGCTTCCTTTCAGAAACCTTTAATAGAAAATAAATAAAAGAGAAAAAATTTCTAAAGAAAGAACTTTGCCATATGTTCTCTCCTTTATAACTCTGTTTTTCTCTGAAGAAAAACACAGAAGAAGGTAATATTTTATTGTTTTATTTCTGTATCTTAGAAGAGAAAAATGCAATTAAAATCTCTTTCAGCTTATCAGAAAGTTGAAAACTAAGCAAAATTTAAAACACAGCATTACTTACCTGTATAATGCATTGTATGAGATACTGTGATGTTTTATAGAAATCTCACAGAAACAGACAACACTTATATTATGCAAAAAGAAATAAAAAACAAGCACACTTGGTTTTACATTCTTCTAGTTCACAAAGGACTTCCAGTCGAAGACAGAAATCATGCAGCATATCTAGGAAATAAAAAGCACTTTTAAAGGAAGCGGTTTAAAGCCAAACAAACTCATCACAGATACCTGTCATTTCAGTCTAAGTAAATTTAGCATCATAGGTTAAAAATAGATACAAATAAATCAATGTACTCTGACTGCCTCTGATCTGCAAGTTCCTTGCAAGCACCTAGTCACGCACCTCAGCATTTGGAGCATTCTTTGAAGTGTAGGAGTTGTGTGTGAGCACATAGATATGAATTATAATCTCTATAGGAAACTCTCATTGCAGTGCATTAGCATAAATTTTCTAAAATTCCAGATTAGCTTTATTTTAAATAACATTTTATTTCTAATTTAGAAAATATCTAACAGAATACTGTGATTTAGATTTTGCTAGGAATGTAGGTTGATCCATTTTTAACTAATCTAGAAAAAAACAGTACAGCTTGTGACATCAGCAGTATCATTTCAGTTTTACCACTTTTTTATTATTTCTTTACTCCTGTCCTGGAGAATAACATTTAGTGTACTTTAGAATTTGTTTCATCATCTTGTAGTCAGTGATTGCTGAGACAGAATACTAAGATCTCCAAATATTTTTAGGGTCTAAACTTACATTACTTTCAATTGCTAGAATACTCCACTGAAGTGAGTGATAGAAAAGATGAAATAGCTCTTGGAAAATGAAAACTGAAAAAAAAAAAGTAAGGCAGTAAAGGGGTCTAAAAGGGAGAGGTTACAAGAGCAAACAACTCTGAACTACAAACATTTTTGAATAAAGAGAGCTGCAGAAGAGCAGTGTGCATGCTGAAGTCTAATATCAAAGAAAAATGTTGTCCTTCTGAGCACGTTCAATGCCTGACTTTGCCTGACTACTGGATGCAAAGAGAAATGGGCAGTTTTACACTGTTCAAACATAGCTGTATTGCAGCTCTGAACTTACTGGCCATTGTGGGACACTACATTGCATTGATCAATGAGGTTTGTTGGAAAATATTCAGATAGTAACAAATAATTACTGGAAGGAAATTATCAAGTTCTGTATCTCCATGCTCCCCATTAATTCAGTCAAGTTTGAATGCCTCTTAATTTAGTTCTGGCTCTCAAAACAATTGCCACAATCATCCTAAGTTTACTTTTCTGGGTAGTGCATGTCATTCGTCAGATTTCAGATACGGTGCATCCTGCTGACAGTTGTTCTTATTTCTGTATTTTGAGGTCAATGAGCCATACGGTGTTCATGATGGGCAGATTAAGCATTTCTGCCATTTTATATCAAAATGAGAAATACTAGTTCTGAATATTTTAATTTATTTGTCTCTCCTGCAGCATATATTTCCCCAGCAAATTAATTTGTAATGTTTGTTTTTATTTTAGGTGTTAACACATAAGATGTTAAAAGAGATCTCATATGAAGAATTCAAATCAAAATCTCCCTTCCAATGAGAGCTCCAGCTGTGCAGTTAGTAGGGCAGCAGACAGAACTGTGACAGTGACAGAAGGCAATACAACAAGTGGAAGTGAAAAGAGACCTAATATCAGGAGTACCCTTCTACAGTACCAGGAGTACAATTAGAGTAAGGAGAATACTACACTACCTCTAAACTTTAGAATGTGATGCTGGACTTGTAAGGTAGATCCCTTCCCAATTGCTTTGTGCCATGTTTTCCTAATGCAATTCAAGGAAAGTTTGTTTAAGGCTCCTGCAGACCTGGACTCTCACCAGAAGCTGGCTCTCCACGTGTTTGCTGTACTATCACTTAAAGCAGTAAACAATTTTTCAGCAAGACTTCTCCAATGTGAGCAATTGATTCAGTTATCACACTCACATAATGGAATCAAGAAAAGAAAATAAATTGAAAATTAAAAAAAAAAAAATCTCATATGCTTTAGCCTGAAGAATATTGGGAATTCTTGATAAAACAAGTTTTAGGCTGCAGTGGGTGAAAAAATGTTAGAATACATCTTTAGAAAGTTAAAGCATGCAAGAATTTTCTGTCTTCATACCCTGTAATTTAAAAATTATTTCCACTGCACTTGGAATTGAGGTAATAATACTTGAATTGAGTGTGGGCAAACTGACTGGAAAAAATATTGACAGATAGAGGAAAACTGTATACAACTTTGTCAGCAGCGTGGCACAATGTCAAATCTTGACTCTCACAGAATAACTACATAGAACAGTAATTGTTTAACAGTTGCAATTGTTTGATAACTTTGTCTACCTTATTTCACTTATTTTGAATCAATATAATAGTATAGAAGCTATTGGAAAGGAGTTTTGTCTCAGTATTTTTCTATTTTTCATTTTTTTCTTCCTCCAAGACATTTTTTCATCTATAATAATTAGATACATTCAATTTTCAAGTGAAGTTATTATCAAAGAATAATTAAAAACTGATAATTTCTGCTACTATTTCTAGACTTTTAACACGCAACCCACAATATCTGAGGCTCTGTTGCGCAAAGCTTTAGCCAACAATTAACTTTCAGAATTAATTAGCCCACTGTTCCAGATAAACTCTTAAATCTTCATGGTAAAACACAGTTGGCTTTCTATACTCCTAGGTACAGACACCTTCAATAGATACTTGCAACTCCCAAAATTTTGCTGCCCTGCTTTCTGGTTCATTTCCTTAGCTACATCTCTACTGCTCTTATGAACATAGATTCTTGAGTTAAACCTCAAGCTGACCAAGCTGGGCAGTTTAGTTTAGCCAAGCTATCCGTAACTGTTTAGTGTAAACATTAATTTCCTTGGCAAGAAAAACAGCTATTTTTTTTCTTACTATGTGAGAAAATGCCTTAAAGTCACTTACAAATTTTAAATGTTTATTTTGACTCTTCAGTTTCTGGTCTTCGCAGTGTTGCCTAGAATCAAAAGACAAAAGCTTTCCAAACAATATTGTGTGGTAAGATAAAAAGCAATTTTTTAATGAAAGCTTTCAGATGCATAAATACTGCTACGCACACACACGATACAGGATTTCTACAATTTTTATAAGGTAAATTAATTAGTATATCCAGCAGGTACATCCAATAAGAGACCAGTTGCTTCAGCAACACACCCTTGGGTAAGCCCTTGGAGTTGATCCAAGGGGTTCTTTGTCCTATATCTTCTTATGTCTTTCAAATTCTGGTGAAAAACAAGATGTCTTTGTTAGAAATTGTCTTCTTGGGAATAAGACTAAACAGAATTTCAGGAAATTGTTAGGAAGGGTTTGTTTATTATTCTAAATGTGAGAAAGGGCAGGAAAGGTACTAGAAACTACAACTGTATATAAAAAAATCTACAAAGCTACAAATATATGAAAAAGTTAAAAATCTAGGCATCAGCAGAGATGAAAAAAATTAATTAATGTAAAATGGAACATATTGAGGAAATTGTAACAAGTGTTATGCATGAATAGTTAATAACTACAGATGTCTTTTTTTCTTCAGACTGGTGCATCTGTCCTCTACAGTCAAGTGTTGAAGGTGTTCTGCTGTGGAACATAGTTTCCCACCTCTAAAACTGATATAATCAAACTTTCAGGTAAAAACCCTCAGTAGCTTATTCCTATGTAAGTACCTGCTGAAAGAGCTTGTACATCCCTCCTTTGATTTATTATTTATATGGGTTATTTCAAGGCGCTAACATTACTGGCTCAAGAGACTTTAATAATATACTACATTCACTTTCAAAATCAAGTTATGTTCTTACCTAGAAATCATTCTTCTGCTCTCTCTGTAAGGGAAATTTATAGGATTCTGGAAGAACAGCTCAAAACACCACACTGGGATTGGAGAATGAGGAGTTAATATGTCAAACTTTAGGGGGAGAGGGCAAAAGATTGGAGTATGTCTTTTTCATCATGAGCTTATTACAAGCTACCACTTAAAGACATAAAAAATAGTTACAGGCTTTTCAGAATTCCATTGTGAACCAACAATCTGCTGAAAAAAACCAAAGAAAAGCTGTTTTGTACAACAGTATTTTGGTCTGATTTTGGCAGATACACATTCATCATAACTGCAGATGAAGGCACCTAATATGGTCAGAAAAGAAGGGAGTTACCAATTTTCATGGGGAAAAATGTCACAATTAAAGGGCTTCTTTGCGTAGAACAGAGAGGCATAAGAATCAGTGCTGAAGTCAGAAAAATTGAAATTAGAGGTAAAGCACAATATATTTTAATGGTATTATTAACCTTGGTATCAAGTAACAAAGTGATGGATTCTCTGTCTTCTGGTGTCTTTTAGTGAAGGTTATATTTCCTGGAAGACAAGTATTAACCAATGATCTATATCCAAATGCAGATTATCAGCTGCAGTGGAGGTTGTCTGAAATGTAATGGCCTGTGATATACAATACAACAGACTAGCTGATGCAGCCATGGCTTCTGGCCTGGTGTACTTCAAATTAGTAAACTTAAAACTGAGAAAAAAGTGCAGAGCCACTGTTATATATATATATATACATATATATACATATATGCTTTAATCTATTCCTCCCTCGTGAGCTTCCAGAGATACAGTATTTTAAATAACAGTTCTTTCTTCTTAATATATTAGAAAAAAATGAATTTTTCTTCTGAAATAAATAAGAATAAAGGTAAAAATCTGCTCCTACTGACACTACTGGAAATGCTGATACTAATTACAATCAAGTCAAAACTTCAACCTAAATCTCTAACTCCTGTGTTGAAAATAATATAAACCTTGAAGTTCTAACATTAGTGAAAGAATTTGTCATGCATTGTTTGAAAGCTACATCTGAGCTCAAATATGTTAAAAAAAAAACACTTTGTGTTTCTTAAGTGCCACTTTTTTGGTAAATTTGTAGAATTAAATGGACTGACTGAAAGTCTTTGACTTTATAAATGTATTTATAGTATGTACCTGATTCTGTTACCTGCAATTCAAAAGGGTGCTGCTCTACAAACGAATTTAACAAGATGTGTGACAAGTCCTATGGCCAGGACAGAGTTAATTTTTGCAGTAATTGAGAGGGTGTGGCTGTGGGCATGTCTAAGGAGTTATTCCAGGCCGTCTGACCTCTTTGCTAGGGGCTAGCAAGAAGGCACTCTTTCTGCCGCTCCTTGTTTCCAAGAAAACCAGCATGGCTTTCCATGTGGGAAAAAACCACATTGGAGGGAGCAGAGGGTGATGCTGGCTGTAGTATCATTGCTTTGGGTTGGACTCAGAGAACATTTAGCATGTAAATCACCCTCTTTTGTACACTTTTGTTGTTAATATTGTTGCTGTTACTTATCTCAAAGCTGTTTCCAGCTCTTTTTTATCTCAGTGTGTAATCTCTACCTTTTGTATCTCCCACCAGAGCAGAAGGGTAGTGAGTGAGCCTCTGAGGGGAGGAGAGCTCTGAATTAGCACTCCTAAATCACAATATCCAGTAAGGAGAATCTGCTAATGGAAAATTGTATAGCTGTAGCAAGATTAATAGATTTTTTTTAGAGCATAAACTGAGATGTTGTTGTTATTTTTATTGGACATGCTGACCCAGAAAATGGAGGAACAAGTTAAGAGATCTTGTAATAGAGAAAAAATAGAGAAAAAAGAGAAGAAAAAAATGAATGACATATGGATGGAAAATTAACAATATTAAAAAATAAGAAAGAGAAAACATATTTTTTTCTGAAACGATATTTTTTAAAGACCAATAGCATAACGATAAAAATAAAACTTACCTTCATTTGTCCTTCTCACCTGTCTTTCAATCCAGCCAGTATCATTAATTTTTAGCCTCTGATATTCCGCTGAGCATCCCATACGCATGTCCTAAAGAGTCTTCATTGGATTGACGTCACTATCTGAACTATACATATTTCCATTAAATTTTATAGAACGTATATTGTGGAGTTGTGATGTTTTAACAAAGGTGTCTTGTCAGTCTTTTTTTAGATTCAGCATTGTTGGCAACCTTGTTCTTTTTATACCTTTTCATTTTCACCAAGGGTAATTAACCTCTCTGTGTGCTGACAGTTTTGAAAAACTGTGAAGTTATTAATGACCATCATGATTCTATTAGAAATGCAAAAGATCAAATTCAGTAGGAAATTTCAATCAAAGCAGAAAAGGCAAGGTTCTAGGCTTGAGTCTCTTAGCATTTCCTCAAGACAGATACATAAAGAATTTGGAAGAACAATAGCATAACCTTCATCAAAATTCTAATAGAACATTACTGTGTTCCTAGGACATACTGCAACACAACACCTTGTAAATACATACAATCTGCTTAGGTATTCAGGGAGTATTTGATTGCTGCCAGTTTCATTTATTCTTAAGATATTTTCCAAAACATAGGAGAAAGGGTTATTTTACCACAATTCATATATATATTTATATTATATCAGTAGAATTTAGATAACAGTATTGAAATTGCTTTATTTATGTTTCATGTAGCAAAACTTGATATACCTTTGTAGTCTGAAGGGGCCTTATAAAGATGTAACTATCTGGAGAAGTGATAGTGTCTATTTGTCTTATTCATTTTACTGAATTCCCTTCTTCCTTATGTAAAGATTGGATTACCTGGCTGAGTTCTGGAAACACACACAAAGACCAGATCAAAGAACATTCACACCATCAATCCACAGATGGATTACAAGCCTTACCATGCTTTTTTTACAACTTTAAATCCTGCTGTGGCATAGGAGTGACTTGCTAATGGAAAGTTAAGTTGACTGTATAATGGGACAATAACTATAAAACTATGTAATGGAAAATTTAGTTGACTGTCATGATTTCAGGAGGCTGAAGGCTCTTTTATCATTATGTATTACTGCATGTCACCTAACATATTCAAAGCTGACCAATACCTTCCTCTTCTGATTAGACAGGATAGAGTTCTTTGCAGATCAAATCCTGTTGGAGTTGCTACTCATACCCCATTTATCATACTCTTACCCTCTCAATTAATTAATTCACCTGTGTCAGCTAACAGTGAACTCAAAGCACTCACTGCCTCTAAAGCCATGCTTTTTTTGTTTAGTATGCAATATAATCTAAGCATGAGAAAATTAAAAAGCATTCAAATTCTATATTCTTTGATTGCATATTGCCAAAAATGCAGCAATCAGTAGTCTTTTCATTTGTGAGTAAAAAAAGTAAATTACAGAAAAATAAGTACCAGATTTATTTTAAATATTGGTAATTGAATTTCTTAACAAAACCTTCAGGCTAACCATGGAAAATAGGCAGGAGGACAAACAGAAACTGTTTAGATTTTATAGTACATATTTTTGATAAGCCAGCAGGCAAACAGTCAAACAAGTATAATTCCTAAGCTTCAAAAAGAAAAGGAAGGGATTCTTGATATTTCAGACTAACCCTTCTGTAAATACTACTGCATTTGGTAGACTAAAACTATTTTCAATATACTAGAAATCTTTTCAACTTCAGAGGTAATTTGGCACTGGATTTATACACTAATCAGCCTTCATCATGGTATTTTAAGACCAAAAGTTTTGAAATTAACAGTTGTCTAAAAACTGGTTTGATCAATTCAAAGTAGAGTAGCAATAATGAGAAGTAAATTAAAAGGTATTTTAAAAATAATGAGGAGTGTTTAACATTCTAGAATTTTTATTGTTTCAAAACTGGTAATTAGTACAGGAGCCAGTATTTGGAGAAAGCAGCTGAAAATCCTCCATAAATATTGAGAAATTTAAAGGCAAGTTACAATTCACTTCTTAACGTTCAGCTAGGATTGGAAAAACTAAGTTTTTTAACATACAGATAAATGTGTCCAGTGAGCTATTTAGTCCTATGTCTATAACATTCACATTCACATGTACATGAAATGATTATTGTCTTTTTGGAAGTGTGTTCCTTTTTTTGGCCTTATACTAAAAAAATAGTAGTCCAACAGTAAAGACCTGGGTATATAAACACAGGACAGAAGCACATGCTAACAAGGGCTCTGAATTCTGAGCCCTGAGAGGTCCCGCAAGACAATTATCTCAGGTCCTTCACACAGCTTTAATTACTTAGCTCAGCAAGTGCTGCTGCAGAGCTAGGCAGGTAGCAGAAAGGTGGGAGATATCCAAGAGATTTCTGACAGCATAGATGCTGCCCAAAGGTACCCTATCTCATTGCTCAATCTGTTTGACCAAAAAGCCTCAACCTGAATAAATTTGCTAAGCTGCAGCTTGACAAGGGAGCAAAATATGTCCAAAGGCTTGCTTACATATTCCAGCTACATCCAATAAATCTATTACTTCTTGAAAAATTTGCTTCACTTACGTACCTTAGGCTACTGCAGTTAGGATATTGCTTCAAAAGCAGTTGTCTAGTTGCCTCACAGATGTACCTGGGGTATCTTTAATCAAGATAGCTTTCAGTGGTGTTCATAGCAGTGAAAGAAGAGCACAGACTTCATCGTACTTCTTCCTAAGCTCAAAGGATTTTGGACCAGTTTGTTTGAATCACACATCAGAGTGACTGCTGGGATCCCACAGCACAAAGCACAATGGTAGAAACAAATCCACTACAACATTTATTATTGCTGTCCTTATTATTATTACCATCATCATGATTGCCATAATCTTCAACAGTCAGAGGAAAATGCACACACAGTGCACTCAGCCGCTCCAGAGATGAGAAGCTGCAGCACCTCTGTGACCCTGGCCCAACCAGCAGTGGGGGTGTGCTCCCAGCTGGCACCAACACACAGCACCCAAGTGCACCACATGTGCATTCACCCAGCCACTCAGATCCCAGACAGACAGAGCACTCAAACGGGCACAAACAGCACCAACAGCCTGAGGAGGATGGAGGTCTACAGTACATGTATACAAATATATAATAAATAGACTGTAATAATATAATAGAAATATAATTCAATATAATATATTAGTATTTAATTGTATGATTGTGTTATATGTAATTATATCTATTCAATATATAATTACATCATATAATAACTTCTTTTAATTTAAAGATGCTTTTTATTTTCCCCTCCATCTTACAATCTGATGTCTTTATTCTCTTTTCTCTTTTCTTTTTCTTTTCTTTTCTTTTCTTTTCTTTTTCTTTTCTTTTCTTTTCTTTTCTTTTCTTTTCTTTTCTTTTCTTTTTTCTTTTCTTTCTTTCTTTTTCAATATGCTAAGAACACTTATATGCTAATCACAGTTTTGATTACTAATTACCTATCAGAAAGTTCAGCGTGATGATCACCAGGATGTGCAAAGAAGGTTTTTATAGCCAGCAAGAGATATAGAAATTCAAAATAAGAGACTCTGCAGAACATCAAAAGAGATGAGAGAGTGACAGATTAAATATATAAATTAAATTCTCTAAGTAAAGGAGGCAATGTTGATGTAATAAAACTTTCTTTTCAATATGCACTTATATTCGATTAGGGACACCAATAAAAAGGAAATGTTGTAAAAGGCTAACACATGCCTCGAGGCAAATAAAACTCCCAAATGTCATCTTCACAGATGAGACAATAGTTCCAATATTGTATATTTCCTATGGACAGACACAGCTCCTTTAAAGTGTGACCAAAATGCTTCCTGTAAAACCACGTGTTAGAGGATTTTTGAGAGCAGGGGAAGGTTGCATAAATATCTTGGAATATGGCCTGGATTGCTCTGTGGTTTTGTGCAATGTTTCTAACTATGCAATCAAGAAAATGCTGTTTGTGTGCAGAGGACTTTTTGTACGTATTTCAGATATGATGATATAATATAGGATATGTGGACAAATACAGATCTGTAATGGTTAAAATAGCCAATTCTGCTAAATAATCTTTCCTTGTAGCTTTGAAGTCAATGAACCAAAGTTTACTTGGACTGTAATATTCAGTGAAAATCAAAGAATTATACAGGAAATATAACACAGGAATAGGCAGGGTTAGCGTAAAAAAATCCTACTCTATATATATATATAGCTCTTTAAGCCCAAGGAACCATCCATGTCATGCTGTTCAACATTAAATTCTTGGACCAGATTCCTTCTTGTTGTAGTCTAATGGAATTGCAATTTATACAGAGGTAACATAGTTTGTTTTTCTGCTCTAAATCAATAGCAATAAACATTATGTAAATTAAAAAGAATAGAAAATAGCATAAACTGCAAGCCCGAGCAAAGGCCTTCAAAATACTTAAGAGTATGTGTATAAATCTGAAGAAATAAATTAGAAAATCACAAACTAGAATTGCTCACCTGCACTCACTAGAAAAAAAAATAAAGCCTAAACTAAAATCAAAACCAAACCATTTTCCTGGTTAAAACTGAACAAACTTTAAAGAGAAATTTCTGGTCAAAGAACTACAAACAGCACATTGGCTGATGGTTTTTGCATCCATTTTTTCTTTTATGACGAAAAATAATTTTTGTTGATTGTGTTTGAGAAGGACATGGCTTGAATCTCCACAATTTAAGCATGATATTTTTTTAGATTTGGGGTCTGGCTTCCTCCAAGTAAAGATTTTTAGTTTATTTTTTTTTCCTCTTTTCATTCACAGACGCAAGAAAACACATCATTAATGTATTCAGACAGTAAAATCATCAGATCCACATCTTCAAATTTCACCTGTATTTCTTCTCTAAACAAGGACATTGCGCAAGTGCTGCAAAGATATTTGCTATCCATTGAAGCAGAAATTCAGGAGTCCCTTAAGCAGCCAGAAAAATGGTAGGGGGTGGAGAAGGTGATAAAGGCCTGTCAGTCATCTGAAGATATTCACTTCCCAGAGTGATTTCCCAAACAACAAAGCAGAGAAATTCGAGGGCTAATAAAGCCTATGGAGAGTAAAGAAGAAAAGATGAAGTATTATGATATTTAGGAATACAAATGTATTTATAGCTTTTCACCAGAGGTACTACAAAGCCATTGAATAAATAGATAACAGGCTAGAAAGACTGATCTCGAAATACTCAAGGACAAACGAATCTGCAAACCACATGCCAAATAAAAATATCAGATTCAGTTCTATGTGCTAAAATGCAAGATACAAACATAGTTACTTAGACATAATGTGCACAACCATGAAAGTTTTCCACTGAAATATGTTTGTGCCATAACTATGCTGCTGCAGACACAGGACTTTGGCAAGGCAGAAGCTGTCTTTTTCCTAGTAAGGTGGAGTAATACAGTATTAGTGTAATATATTCCCCACCAAAGGAGGAAGTCCTCCATAAATATTGAGAAATTTAAAGGCAAGTCACAATCCACTTCTTAACAGTTCAACTGGAACTATGGAAGTAGCAGTATCAACATACTGATTCATTATTTTACAACTCAGTTGCATACTCTGAAGCTCCCCCTCAAAAATGACACAAAATTCTGAAGAACTCTTATCTCCATCTCCCTCTTCCCAAATATAACTCACAGGACACACTTTACTTAACAAAGGTTCATTGAAGATACATGACCATTCCAATATAACACTATTCTTTCATACACATTTTAGATGTATATATATCTAGAATCTCACCTTCTAAGTTATTCTGGGAATGTGGACATTTCAGCTCTTTTTCTATGTATTTCTATATTTATTTATTAGTAGTTTTAGTGCTACTGAAAAAGACTGAATTGACAGCCCTAGAGAAGAAAACCCTACATAGAAAAGGAACAGGGTCAACAGATTTCTCTGCACTAGCTCAGCAGAGTGTTTTGTTGTTAACTTATAAAACAAGGTCAGTCCCATTGCCCACTTAGTTTTTAGCCTTTCTGATCAATCTGCCAAGTTTGCCAATTAGTGCTAGTTGCACTCAATATAATCTATAATCTGCTTTCTAACACAACCAGGCTGCTACACAAATCTGCTTCATGTAGGCAACCAAAACCAAATGTTTCAGCATTTTAAAAAGTCACTTGTAAAGTAAGCATCATTTGCATTGACAACTAGAAAGAGAAGCTTTGAAATGTGCTCAAATATAAAGTATATGTATATGTATACATGTACATGTATGTGTACATGTTGTGTATCTATATATATATGTATATATATATATATGAGATTGTTTTGGTGAATGCTAAAGAAAAGCCCTGTGTACCCACAGCACACTGCCCATTTTAATAGAAATGAATCACTTCTGGAATCTGTAACACAGTTAAGAATAATTCACAGTACTCTGAATAAAAATGATAGCTGTTTCACACCATATGCACAATAAAGGAAATGAGAGAGCATGTGGATATGTACTATAAGATGGTGGCAAATATTGGCTTGAAGTGAAAGGCAGGGGACAATAAATAGGGACATATCGGTCTGAAGCACAGCCTATCTCTTACTATTGCATCCTAACCGCATATTACATATAGTTTGGTGGTGTCAAGACACAAAATCCCACAAGACTTGATAGCAACAGAGTGTGAAGATGGTGTCTTTTTAAGAAGAAGGAAGAAATTATCCCTTGAGAATTTCTGAAGCATTAATTCCCCAGTATAGCACCCAGAGAAGTTTGGAACAGAAGAATGATAAAACTGACTTTATGATTTTAATGGATTGTATAGAAAAAAATTTAAATACAATCCATATTTAATTAAACGCAGTCTTGGCTCTGGGGCCATTTGAAGGGACAAAGGTAAGACTGTCACACATATAAGGTAGGCTTGTTTGTCAGGTATATTTCTGTAGAGATTTTCAAGGATGTGACATTGTCTTAAGTTTATATTACATTTGCTATTTGACTGCAGGAGCCCCAGGAAACCAGTCACTATGCATCATCTGACTATTGTATTCATATTACATTGCCCTTCTGAAAGTGGAAGAGAAGATAAAGGTACAATATTTTTGATGTATACATAATAAAAGGTGTCAAAGAATAGAAAACACTTTTTAAGCATTCTGAGATCCAGCAGTAAATTTAAGTATTCTATATAAAAGCTTTAATTATAACTTTAAAATAGGTTTCCTGATAATACTTTCTATATTCCAATATCATTACAACCATAATAATTCTTATATGTCAAAACCAAAGGAAAATCCAAAAAAAAAGGGTCAGACACATATCATTACTGATAAAAGACTATTTTAACTGTGGTAAAACTGCCCATGAAAAGACAGTTTTCATATGCTCTTCTGTAATATGTAGTAATGCCACAAAAATCTTAAGAATATATCTGAAATTGTAGAATGAATTCTTAATTAAATCATCTAATTGACTGGAATTGAGTAGAAAAAAAACCAACCTGAAATTATTTGGCTCTGTTGGAGGCACATGCCATAGATTGAGTAAAAAATCTTGGTACTTGATTTACAGTCTTGGTCATCAAAAGGACTCTACAATTTAAAAAGTACTTCAGCTTTTCATACTTCATCTATGAGGTACGCATTTTAGATAATGCGGTGGTGTTATAGCATAGCAGTATCAATCCTTGTACAGCAAGGTCTGGACCACCCATATATGATCTTCAGGTAGAAAAATATATTACCAAGAGTTTTTGTGTACTTTTTCCCATCTCAGAAATCATTCCCTTTCTCATATGAGGTCGTTATGATTCTTTTGCCCTCTGTGGATTGTATTACAATTTATCTTTCACTGTGAAGCAAGGAATATCGCTGGTGTGGCTCAGAGTGAAAAGGCACATAAATATAACTCTGCAGATGTTGACAGCTTGTAAAAAACTTTAAAGAAGGTTCAACACCTTTTTAATTTGAACAATTTTGAATTATTGTTGAAGGTTTGCTCAAACCATGAGGACCATAGCCCAAAGTTTCTAGTAAACTTCTTTTCCAGGATTGAAAAGAATCTTAATTGAAAAAATGCCATGAAAACATGTTTTGTAAACAATCACATTTTTATTTCCAGTTTTTCACTGTGGATAACTCAGATGTACTTTTGAAGTTCAAAAGATCCATATTTGGCTTGGCCTTAGATTTCAGTCTCATTTTAAGTGATTTCTCAGGTATTTGTTTAAACAATGAATAGTCTCAAACTGCCAGTATGCAAAACTATTTTGTGTATTTCCTGGTAAATTAAGCAGTTCTGTCCATACAATCCTGGTCATAAGCAGAATTCTGCTCAGAAAATAATTTCCTCTTACATTCTGACCATGTGTATTCTTTTAGAAGAGCAGCTCCAACTTACTTCAATGACTAATAAGAAGAATGTGTTTGTAGGTGAATATTATACTTTTCAAGGGAGTCATGCAATCTTTCATTCCCAAATGAGCAAAGGTTCAAAAAGGTTATGAAATGCCTGTTGTGATGGTTGCTATCACACCACAAAACCTGGCATTATGAGTGCTCAATTACATTAGTGTTACGAACAGTTGGAGCATCTATAGATAGAGTGGTATTAATCACTCCAAGCTGTGTTCCCAGCAACTTCTTGACTGGGATATTAGAAGAAATTAGTTTGTGTCACCATAAGATATTATCATCAAGTGTCTTATTGTGGAAGTCAGCAACATATGAATGCAGCTGAAGAAGATGAAAGACTTCTAAAAAACCTAATGCAAGTAATGGTGCAAAATGATGAAAGGAAAAAAAAATAATTATGGAAATAAGTGCCAATTCTTGGAAAGCTTGCCAGCCCGTATGCACTTTTATTTTTTACAGTTGTGTTAGCACTGCAAGAGTATGAGCATATGAAAATGACAATACGAATTTTCTGGGTATATTGGTATTGCCTAAGTGCATGCAACTTTGTCTCTCCTCTCCTCCTGAGACATCAGTTATATTAGGTGGGTAAATGCCACAAGTCATTCAGATGCTCTTATCTACCTTCGATAAAGCTTGCCTCTCTTTTTAATTTTTACCCTGCTGATACACAGTAGTTATTTTTTTATTGAATGAAACCGAATCACTTTTCTGCCCATGTAGGAAGTATTTCCTAGTGCCCTTGGTATTAAAAGTTTTGTCTTCATCCTGGGGGCAAAACATCATCAAATGGTAGATCTTTTATGCTAAGAACACTGTATGAACATGTTGGCTCTTCTAAGCTATGAAGACAATTACAAGAATCAAGCTTCTGAACATATTTGATGATTCATATGTCACTTTTATTACTGGAGAGCAAACCATAAGGAACCTGAGTTTATTAAATTGACTCTAAGAATAACAGTAAAATATCTATTCTCCCAGCCTCCCACACCTTTACACTCCAAATTTTAAGAGGTCCTGTCTTCATAAAAGGTAAAACTCAAATACAGAATGTATTTCAAGGATTCTTATTAGTAGTATTGTTATCTTCCAGTTACTAAAAGACATTGGTAATGTCAGCTTTGGTGAAGTTATTATGCATGTACAGATATTATCTTTGGGGAAAACATAAAACAAAAATACATTTGCCTGGTGTCCCTTTTGAGCCCTTTTGCTTAAATATCCCCTTTAAAGTATAGGTTATATTTTTAGTCTTTTGCAAAATCCCTGAAAATTTTCACATCTTCATAAAATGGTTGAATAGGCATTCATTAAATTAAATAAATACATTAAACTCATTAAATTAAGTGAATGCAAAATTTTGTCCTTTCTGATGATTACTGTTTGTACCACATCACTAGCAGACATGGATCTCACCATGTGCAATACTTTAAAGTACAGCCGAATAAAAGTAAACCGTTTTCTTGGGATCACTGTTGTCCTTGGCTCTATTAATTGCTCCCGTATTTGTTTCATTTTCTGGTGAGTTCTTAAGTCCCGAGTTCTCTGCAACACGCTGGTAGTCTGTGACGGACTCTGCTCTCACATATAATTCAAAAGATAAAATAGTAAAATGGAAAATTGGATAGAGTCACTCTTCAGTGCTTGGATTCTGCAGCATTTACTGGTTGAACCGTTTCTCAGCTCTGCCACAGTCAGTAGGGTATATTACATCTACACTTGCTTCAGCAGCTGCTCCTTAATGTGTCACTGGCGTGCCATTCATAAACAAAACATTTCATGAACCTCATAGTGCAAAATCTGGCTGCAATTGAGAGGAAAGAAAACATGCCTTTCCTACTAACTCCAGGAGTGCACAAGCATTTAAGTCCCCAGTAAAAATAAGTTCAAATCCTATGTCAGTGAAAACTGGAATAAAAAGATGCAATTCTTGCAGGTAATCAGAGTTATATATAATTACATATTATATATATAGATATATTAATTTGAAATTAGAAAGCTCCTTCATTTTTTTCCCTAAGTATTCCACTGAAAATCTCATTTTGAATATATGTTTTGAATAGAAAAAAGGTCTTCATAAATCTTAGATTTTAAAGGTAGATATGGCTATTTAAACCACTAAGACTGTTAACCTGTTGACCAAAAGACTGAAATTTGTATTTTCTCTATTGATTTGATAGTTTTTCCTTTTTTATGCGGCCTTCATAGCCTATTCACCTAAACATCATACACAACACCTTCTCAAGATGCTTCTAATGCATAGATTATAGCGTTCACCTGATTTTTTTCTCATTAGTTATATTCTTCCTAAACGTTGATTTTTTTTCCCATAAAGCAATTTTTTGTAAAGATATTTTTTAAAGTCACAAACATCAAACACCATTGGATCAATAATTATTTTTAGATTGTTCACTCCATTTTTATGCTCAGGCAATGAAGAAGCTTTTGTAATAGACTGTATTTCCAATATTATTCAGGAGTCATTCAAGAATGGAAGAGCTTTTCCAATATATTTGTGCACATTCTTTCAGAGAATGTTGCAGTAAGTCATGTGAAAATAGCCATCTTTCCAGGGCCAGCAGAACTACCTACTTAGGACTTGATCCAAGATTCATAGAAGAAAATGGGATTTTTCTACCAATCTCTGTGGGCTTCTGATGTTATAAAAAAATGAAAATTTTGTACCCAGTATTACAAGTAGGGGCAAGTGAGTGAAATACATCCACTTTAATGCTAAATATTAAACATAACAGTAGCCAACCTGTTTTCTACTCGGATAGCAAATTAGCGATGTACAAATATTTTGCAACATAAAGAAATCTCATTTCTTTCTCTGTTTCCTTATCCCCTACTTCCTTTGACAAAAAAATGTTTTTTAAGAAGGAGAAAGTAAAGGTACCTCTTCCAGAAGCATGTGTATAAAAAGTTTTTCAAAGAGGCATCACCAAATGAAACTTCTCCAAACAATTGACATTTGTCTGCTAAGCCAGCCTACTTGAAGACAAAAAAATACAAATGCAGTACACCATTACAGCTACATTAAAACACAAAGAAATGTTCTCTTTATCCTTGAGATATATAGACTATGAAAAACAAAGTACACTTGTAATTATGATTTATTTTGAGCATGGTAGTTGAGTCCCTGGGGTTTATTTTGCTGAGGATTTCTTGCCAGTAATGTGAAAACCAGAATATTTTTGCATCTGGCAAGGTGAAGCAGGGAATACTTGCTCTTCATTAGGATCCCAAATGACTTCAGCATCTCCACTGAAATTTGTGACCGAAATTTGCGCAGAATGAATATACATCTGTGAAATTATTTGTTTGGGCTTTAAAAAATCCCACTGTATGTTTCTGTGTTTAAAAAACAAGAAAACAAACAAACAAACAAACATCAAAACCTAACTGGACAAAGAAAAAATAAGTGGATCAGTATTCTGGGTCGACTTTAAGGAAAAGTCATGGATTTTGTGAAAGCAGTATTTAGATTTAGCTAAATTCTTATCATTTTACTGTTTACTGATCATTTTTTTGGATTCCATTTTTCCACTGTTTTATTAAACACAGGTACTCCTTAAGAAACTAGGCAACAAAATGTACTCTAGCAGCTTCAGACATAGGGTCTTGAGCATTTGTTTCACAGTTTGTTCCTGTGAAATTTCAAGGGAAGGCTAGTTATTACCACTTGGTAATTCCAACATTATATATTCTCTGTGAGACACTGCAACAGTACACTTTACAAAATGTTCACACAAATGACTGTAATGTTATCTGCTTCACTGGAATATATAGGTTATTTCCTATTATTACAAATGTATTATGCCTTATCTATAACTGTAAAAAAATGTAATCTGTTTTTTTGCAGAAGAGTATGCAACATAATTATGTGGTTGTCTTTTATAAGCATAAGAACTGCACTGATTAATTTAATTTCGACTACATACATCAACTGAGCAATTTTCTGAATTCTCTGAAAGATAGCATTATTGCAGAAAATACAATACATAGCCTGACAAATAACTCTTGCTTGGAAGCATAGAGAGGTTCAACTTCTCCCCACACATAAAATGTT
>VWYI01009488.1:0-32662 GCA_013399455.1 Anthoscopus minutus
GGTCCAGCCGCTCCGGCCGCCGTTCACCCATCCAGGTGAATCCCAACTCCCACATATCTTCCCGGGTTTCAGCGCCACTTGTTGCTTTATAGCTCGTGACAACCTGGTTCAGGAACGGCACAGCAGCCTCCCCCAGGCTGCTCAGTCCATTAGCTCTTGACACCACTGAGATGTATGGCAAATGGTGTTTGTTAGAATGACGGCTGACAGTTTTATTACTTGAGTTATGGCGTCATTTCCGTCTGCTTGCGTTACAGGCTGGGTGGTACTTGATAACTGTGGGGGTTAAACAACTTTCAATGAGAGGGAAGGACTCTGTCTGTCCCGTACATCCTGAGATCTTCTGAATGCCTGTCCCTAATCACCCACAGACTAAGGTCATTGGTATATAATACATCCCATGGCAGTCCCTCGGGATGTGTTCATACAGCAGTTTCCCAAAGGACCCTTATCAGACAGACCATTTCAGTCCTGAACAGGAGTCACAGACACAGACAGAGTAACTCTTCAGTTCTTGCTCTGTTACAAGATGAAGGACACTGCTGTGGTCTGACCATGCTGGATGCAGAGCAGTGCCCTTATCCCATCCTTCCTACTGTTGCTCAGAAGTGCCAAGTGAGTCATACAACCTCACATCTCAGTGGCTATCACCAGCTTGTAGTGCCTGGGATCTGATTTACAGAAGTACCAAGCACTTTGGAAGACAAGCTAAACCAGGCAGAGCTGCACCAGGTGAACCAAGGGCAATTCTGTTGTTGATTTCAGCCGGATCAAACTCAGATCAACACCTCCATTTCCTTCCAAACCTGCATTTGAGCAGGAACCAGAAAGGAATAAGGGAGGAATGAAAAGATGGGCACTAAAAAATACAGCATGTGCAATTCTCTCTCTCCATACAAAGCCATCTTACCTAGATGGGAGATGGAGCCATCTGAGAATGTCTCAGAAGAGAGCCATGAGCAAAAATTCAAAGTAATGGGATTAATCTGCCTTAACTTTGATGTTTAAAAGACTGATGTTTGAGCCACTGTATAATTGCTTAATAATGGAGAGAAATATGTAGCTCTGATACTCTAAGCCAAGTGTTGTCTAAGACAGACCTGTTGCCAGACCTGTTCTTCTCTATGTTGGTTATAGTGGCACACTTAAGCCATTTTTGGTTTAGCATCTGCTGTGACATAGCAGAACAAAGCAGATGGTGCTGAAGTCCTAAAATCCACTCCATGTCCATATGGGGTTTGGTCTGGACTTGATTTAGTCTGGCTTCCCTAGACCAGCTATCCTATCTAGGGTAGCTATTCCAACACAAGCACATTTCAAAATTGTTTGAAGGATTAATTTAGATAACTGTGCCTTTCTAGAGATAGAAGGACATTTGATGCACACCTGGAACACAGGTTTTGGTTCAATTTCCTCTAAAAGGAATTCAGCTAAGCAGAACAACTTCTCCAAGAACTGAGCTGACAATAGACACAAGGATGAGATTTGCTTTAGAACTGAATCATTGCGCAGATCCTAAATACTGCTGTATATGCATCATATCAACTCAGACTCAGATATTTCATTTTCAGATAAGTGAATGTTGAGCTTAGCTACACAGATAATAAAACCCAATCATATTATTTTAACAAAATCAATCAAAACTATTTACATAGCTTCAATTATCATAGATCCTTTTGAAATGGTATTTGTTCAACAGATCATAAAACTTGCAGAGAATGAAATGAAAACACAGAAATGGTATTTTTCATTATAAATTAATCAGCTACAGGGGATTGATTATTAGTCAAACTACAGGCTGTCATTATAGAGTAACTTTTCCTACAAACATAAAAAGCAAACACCTAATTCAGAGAGTTATAAATAAGAGCATCTTAAACACGGAAGGTAAGGCTCTTGGCTGAATGCAGAGAACATTCAAATACAGATTCAGTGCAATTTTTCTTTCTGTTTTCTTAGATGTAGGGGGAATATGCACAAATTAGTGTGACAGTGAAGTCTATTACTTTATATTCACTGCAAATTCCCTGGGGAAATTCTGGCTTTGATCACAAAAGACCCCTTAATCATACTCAGCAGGGCCTAGATTTTTTTTCCTGAGCTTCCCTTTCTAAGAATTAATGTCTTTGGGACAGATTCCTTAAAACATTGCAGGACCAGTATCCTTTGAACAGAAATAACTACAAATTCCCTGCTTAAGCTTTTCAAAATGTCCATTAGTACAGAATATTTAACATCCTACATGGTTGCTCTTGCTTGCGACAGCATGAGTGAGGACCTGCAGAGCTTGAGAACACATGAGTTCTCAGATGCTTGTTGTGGTCACTTGGGTTATGCATTCCTGTGCTGATTCTTGTAAGGAAGGTGAATAGTGTATTGTAAAGACAGAGGAAGGTAAAAATACATTCAAGAGTGAAATCTATATCAAAGAAAATACAAATATTTTCCTGGAAATTTTGGTTTCCCTTTATTTGCAGTTATTCCAAGTGATAATAAATCATGAATACATAATACATAATGATAGAACACTGCATGGAGACGAGCATGACTTTTTCATCCAACCACCAATTTTAATTTTATAGCCCTGACAAAAGTTAATGCATCGAACAAGCCCCAGCTGTCACATTTTATCACCTATTTCTGCTCTCCAACAATGGTATTATTCCAACTCAGTTGCAGAGTGTGAATGTAAAGCCTGAAATGCTGGATTCATCTTTGTGCCTTCAATGAGACTATCCAGTGTTTTCCTACTGTATTTTTTTCTGTTTTTTTTTTTAATTCTTTTGTCCTTTGAATTTCAAGATGTCTGTGAGCATTCTCCTAAAAACAACCTCTAAGCAAACCCTGAGGATTAATTTTGTCTGTTTTCCCAGCCATGCAGGCAGTAGATATCTTCACTCAAACCCTGAGCACTTGGAAGATTCCTCAATGGTTCTACTGGGATGTATGGCATGGCACACTGGCATTGTCCGCTCACTGTGGTTAATATAGGTTCAGGTTCCTGGAGTATTTTGACACTTCATTTTTGCATACAGTGTTTTACATGAGACGATGCCTTGGAGTGGCTTGGAGATTAAGAGAATAAAGTAGGTATTTATTAAAGGCCATCAATAGGTACACCTTGGACAGTCAAAAGCCTCCGAAGCGGGGGCTTACACCCAAGATGGACAATGGTCACAGTTTTTCACACAATTATAAATTTAGTTTATTTACATGTGAGGGGTTAATACTCCAATTACAGGTTCAGGAAATGAAGTCATATATCCCCAGTTTGCTTCTCCCCAAACTCCTTTTTGTTTATACTTTTTGGGGCCTGGGGCAGTAGGGCGTCCTTGGGTTACAAGCCTAGAGGGATTGTTTTGTCTGAATAAAACAGGAGAACAGTAGTTGACAGGCTATGGAGTTTTAGAGTTATACCCTAAAGCAGTACAGGATTTGAAAAATATAAAAGTTAAAATCCTAAGGCATTAGAGCCATCTGATGGTATAAAGCTTCTTGAAATGACAAATAGAAGGGAAATGTTGTAAATCCTGATTAATTTAATGTTCTGGTGTAGAATGTGATTCAATAAACAGCTCTGAACAGGAGTGGAGAAGTAAAATATAACACAGAGGGAAGAAGTCAGATGGTAATATGAAGAAGACCAGGAGAACCTCAAAATGCCACTGGACACCAAGCTAGTGAAGCTAGAGACCCTAGCACAACTTTCTTAAATTCTCAGCTAGATCAGTTGGTCTAAGGAAAGGCGATTACCTCTCCCTCCAAATATTTCTGTGGTTATTTGGAAAATAATAGTTCTAGTCCTTATTAAAATAGCTCTTAAAGTCTTTGAAAATCATGTTAAAACAAGAATCATGAAGACTAACCTCTTCTGTGACATAAAAGATTTTTCAGAGATATTTTATTTTAAAATAATATGGATATGTTCTGTCATGTCCAAAGCTTTTCACTAGCCTTTTTTTTTCAGCGCATAAAACAATCAAGACCTATGTTGTCACTTTTAACTGTGAGCAGTAAAATCTGACCCTTTTTCCTCCTACTCCCCTAATGGTGACTGTTTCTCTCCACCACACCAACACAAGGACACTGCTGACCCCAGAACAACCATGCAAAGAAGTGCACAGTTAGTCTATTGAGGTGCTCCCTTAGAATGTGGCTTGCTTTTAAAGGCAGGAGCTGAGTTATCCTGGATCCTTAACACCACTTTCCTAGCCTGCATAACCTGGAATTGGCCAGAAAGATTAAACTGCTGCTTGAGAAAGCAACATCCATTTGTATATTTCTTGCCACTCATTCCATAAGGTATCTTGAACACTCAAGACACTTCATACCTTATCCATACTGCAAAGTTTTAGCTCACTGACTCCTAATACACATTTGAGGTACAATTTATATTTGAGGAATGATATATGCTCCTGAAAATCAGACAAGACTTGAGTCCAGCTACCATTTCCAGAAAAGATAATGAGTACAGAAAGGTACAACAGCTGGTCAGGAGAGAGGAAGGGCAGCTTGGAACAGACTGGAATGTGTACCTGAAGTCATGAGAGACAAATGTGAAACAGGGAAACCTCAAAGTGGAAGTGCTCATTTACAGCAATGAACCCAGGCTGTCATGGGCCAAGTTCTTAAGTGCATTAGCACCATCTGCCATGATTCAATCCCTGCCAGCAGCCAAGCCCCGCTGAGACATTCATTCACTCTCCTACCTGTAGAATCAGGAGGAGAATCAGAAGGGTAAAAGGTATTGAGACAAAGACAGTTTAATAGGGAAAGAGAAAGCCACTGACTCAAGCAAAGTGAAACAAGGAATGAATTCACAGCTTCCCAAGATAGGCAGACATTCAGCCATCCTGAGGAGAGCAGAGCCCCATCACACCTAATGGTCACTTGGGAAGACAAAGGCCATCACTCCAAATGTCCACTTACTTCTTCTTCCTCCCACTTTATATACTGAGCATGATGTTCCATGGTCTGGAATGTCCCTTTGGTCTGCTGGGATTGCCTGTCGCAGCTGTGTCTCCTCCCAAGCTCCCCCAGCCTCCCCACCAGCCTGGCAGCAGGAGAAGAAAAGGCCTTGGCCCTGTGTAAGCCCTGCTCAGCAATAACAAAAACATCTATATATCATCAACCCTGTGTTCAGCACAAATCCAAAACACAGCCCCCTACCAGCCACTATGAAGAAAACTAACTTCACCCCAGCAGCACACCATGCAGCTGAGATCTCTGCACTCGACAAAGTCACTGTTGCTCAGTGCAGCCCAGCATTTCATGGCTGTGAGGACCAGTCTATCTTTTAAGAATTTTTTTCTTTTGCATAAATCACCCCACTAACGGATGCAAAGGTTCAGGAGCTAGGTCAAACAAAGCACAGAAGCATGTGAAATGTTATTTATGCATCAGGATTTAGTTTAAGCAGCGGCCTTGTATTTATACATCATTACCATCCAATTTCTTTGTCACCTTGGAGAGGTGAGGTTTGTCCTTTATCTTTGTGCTTCAGCTCTCTGTGCATTATTCTTCAGCAAACATTTAAATTCACCATAAATCTACAAGAAATCTTTTCTCTTTTTTTCCATCAGTAGACCTCTTTTCTTAGTTGCTGCTTACTCTCCCTCTGTGCAATCATTTACTCAGGTTCTAAATTCCTTTCCAGTGTTCCCAGACTCAATTTGAAACTATTGCAGGAGACAGCAAAAATTAGTTTTGTGAAATAATTTTTTTCTGACAGCTGTCATTCCAGCATTTCCTCTCATCAATTCTCCAGCGTACCTTTTTCCTTTTCTTCCTAATAGAATTTTCTGCATTATGATCCCTAAATTGTTCATATTCCTGTTTAGGCTTTAGTGTTCCACTTGCAAGCAACAACAGTTTATGTTTTCTGCTTCTGGCTTTTCTTAGAGATTAATCACTGTGCAAATGCACAGCTAGAGGAACTCCATGCAAGTCAGTGAGACTCTGCCAATTCTTGGTAGCAGCCCCTTTGACCTGATATTTCTAACACTTCATTGACACTAAATCTATTTTTATATAACTCACATTTTAAATTATATACAACTTTCTTATTTATTACAACTATTTAAAACCCTGGGTTCTTCTGTTTGGACAGCAACAATAAGCAATTTTACAGCCCAGAGAAATTAATAACACAAGTCACTGAGCTCTGTTGTCAGGCCAGAGACCTCCTGATCTCAACGGATTGCTTGGCACAGTCTCTGTATCCATTATTTAACTGGAAATAATATTTTTTTGCTCAGCATGATGGAATTCTCTGAAATAATTCAACTGGAAGGAAAGTTACCTTGTCAGAAAGTCATCATCTTAACAGTTTTAAAGCAAATTTGTGAGATAAGAAGCATTGGATAGGAAGAAAGAGTGTTTGAAGGAGTAATATTTCTTAGGAATAAGTCCAAAACTTGGACTCTAATACAGAGTGGGAGATGATCAGCTGTGCTTATCCCAGGACAGATTAGTAGGCAAATTGCGCTAACTTTTATTAGGGCTAAAACATGATCACACATCTGTTTCCAAAACAATGGGAAAAATTTAGTGTCATCCACTCTGCTTCCAAGGAGTGTTTAATTTTTTCTTTAGCCATTTCTATGCAAATAAGGTAAGTGTTTTAATAAACATCAGGAGACACAAATGTTTTATTACTGATTGCATTACATGTATATTACCACTTTAAAACTTCATGTACACTCCAATTAATTTTCCAATTTTTTCTTCCTGTCCTAAGCAAATGCCTGCTTTGTGGCAAAACAAAATTAGTGACCCAAATGGAGCATAAATTATTTTTATTTCGGTGATAACAGATATTATTTAGCAGGAGATTCTTTCAAGTATTCACTAATGTCATTCTATAGTATAGTCCTTCACATAACTTACAAGATTAGCAAAATAGTTCTTAATCACTAGTTAAGAGATCAAAATTTAGTGTAAGCCTGATATTTACTGAAATCTGTCAGCTCAATTAATCCTGCAAAGAAAAGTGAGCTGCTAACAACCCATGGCAATTCATCACATAACACTGGCACTGAGATTGCAGTAATATCTGCTCAAGAATGGATGGTTGTTCTAATATTTGCACCCAGAAACTGCTACAGCATCTACAGAAATGTGGTATTACTATTTTAAAAGCCAAGCACTGCTTTTTTAATAGAGCTCGTTTATTATAAGAAAGACTGAATACAGAAGCTCAGAAGTTCATCTTATCTTGCTTTACATGCCCAGATCCAAACATGGACATTTTCCTGGCACAGGAGAAAAGACTTCCCACCTGGATGGATGGCAGTACTTGTGCTGCAGAACAGGCACACATAATCCACTCAACTTCTCTCTCTGGTAAGAAACCTGCAGACACTGCATACTGAGATCAATGTGAAATTTAAGATATTCCTGCTGGGATGAGCTTCAGACTTTTTTGGGACTTGTTTTGGATTTACTAGTCTTTTCAATAATCTGGAAGATATGACCACATCTGGAATAGAAGGACTTTCAAATGCTATTTCTGACTTACTACTGGCTCATAAGTCAGTCTTGATAAATACTATAAATTATCTAATACATAGAGTGTTCTTTTGAAAAGCAGTACTTTTCCTTTTTTATGGCGTCTCAGGCTTTGATATCCACTGATGTCTTGTACTAAATGCCTCTGTTTGTCAACACAGTGGTCCAATGTTTTTCTGGTAGAAACCAGACATCAGTTTCCAGACTGATCTTCACAAATTACAAGAAAGCCAGTTGCAGAGGACACTGATGTCTTAACTCCAGCCTGTCTCCTCCCTCTCCCTTGAAGATGGTACCAGCTCCTCAAAGGCAAAGTTTTCAGGCCAGGCACAATCCCAGCACAGCTGGATCCCCCAGGCCAGCCACATACAACTCCAACAAGGAAGTAGTGACAGGTTAATCATGGTGTTGAATTGAAACGTGTAGCTGGCTGGCTGCTGAGGAACAATCCTAATCAGCTGCCAAGGAGATAAAGCCTGAGTACAAGAGGAGGCAAGAAAGGCAAGAGAAGCAAATGCTTCTCATCTTTCATAGCCAAAGACAGAAAATGAAATTTTAATTATTATGTTCTAACAGATGCTCATTTGCAAGAGTGATATGATTTTGGGAGGTCATTCCTACCTCCAAGGTACTAATTCCTCCAGAAAAATACCTGATGATTTGGAGTAGTTTAAGATCTATAAAAACTATATTACTAGTGCAATATAAACAGTTGGTAAGTACTTACTACTTTTTTTAAATATTACTCATCTTGCCCAACACACTGACTGATTTCACTTTTGACTTCTTCTACATAAAATTCCCTCAGTTATCAAGACAGACAACAAATAAAATATAAAAACACTTGGGGCTCTGGGTCAAACACTTTCTGCTCTGAGTCAACATTGCTACCTCACTGGCAAGAGATAGCATTGCTCTGGACTGAACCCAGCACTTGTAGCAAAATATAAAATTCAAATAAAATGTATTCCCACCTTTAACAAATACGTATCTACAGCTACGCTGAACTTTGCCAAGAGCTTCCCTTGGTGAAATACAGATGTTTTTTATTCCTATCTTCCAGTAGCAGCAGGGATGTCTAAACCCCACTGTGCTCTGAGAATAAGACTTCTGGAGCTAGTGCCACAATATCACCTCCTTGCAATATGGTAATTTACTCGGGGAAGGAACTTTCTTCTTTCCTTTCTTGATGCTTTCCCATCTGTTTTTCTTACTTTGCTGAAATCAAGAGTCTTTAATCACTCATATATGCAGAGCTTAGAACAACATTATTATTTACATATATTGATAATAATATTATCTATGCTTACATGCTGGGGAGCCCTTCACTTAATTCAAAAAGATGCCACTCTTCATAAACCTGTGGGAACTTTATTAATTAGGCCAGTGTGTCCAAACACAACTTAATACTGTGGTTTTTTCCACATGGTTCTTTGCAAGGCCAGTTCTGTTGGTCTGAAATCTTTGTCCTTCTACCATTCTTTCAGCGACTACTTTTATTCCCTGTTTTCTTGATCCAGAACCAAGCAAAAATGTGACAAGACTGCTCAGCAGAAAGCTGAGAGCCCATGAAAAATTGTGCTGCTCCATGTAGGTGAATATCCCATCCATGCAAGACAACACTGGGGCTGAAAACTGAACCCAGTCTTCTGGGCCACTTCTTGGATTTCGTAAGTCCTCAGTTACATTCCTAAGATGAACAGGTTTCTGTCAGAGAAAAGCTCCAGTCCTGAGCAGCAATCCTGCCACAGGGACCCAATAAAAGGGGAGAAGTATGAGGTGCAGGGAAGAAAACCAACAATGGCAGTGAGAGAAGACACAGGAAGGATAAAAGGACAAGGGGAAGGAGGGAGGCAGGAGCACATTGCAAAAGTGCCAAAAACAAGAGTGAAAGGAGAGAGTTATTTCCAAGAAATGTCAGCAAGCACAAAAGATAAATAAAAATAAATTTTAAAGAAAGCCAAACAAACCCCCCCCCCCAAAAAAAAAACAACCCAAAACCTAAAAAACAAAAGGAGAAAACAGAGGGCAGGTGAAAGCAAAACTACAGTGTAAGAGGCTTTTAAAACAAAAGGCTTAAAAGGCAGCAGGAAACCTTGGGACAGAGGGAAACCAAGGCAAACCTCTCTCACTCCTGGGTCAGCAAAATCCACAAATATTAAAGTTATTTTCTTAATTACCAATGCTTTTTTCCTTGGTGGTTTTATTTTTTCCTAGAATTAAGAGATTACTGCCATGGCAATTTTATTTCACTATGGATTTTACTTAATTAGATACATACACGTAAAACCATGGATCAGCAAAAGAAAAAAAAACCAGCCTAATTTATTCACTTAACCGTGGAAGGGAAAAAACTACATTTTTGATCCTTTTTCTTGGAAGCAGTGAAAAAGATCCTGACTCCCATGCCTTCCTCTTTGGGGATGTCCTGTTGGATGTCAAGATTTCCTGGAATAAGAAGGAGTTGGTGTAGCAGACTAAACTGCATGGCATGGTGTTTGCAGATTACTGCACACAGCAATCAAGACTGGCCAACTCTGAAATCTACTGGGAATTTGCAGCTTGGTTATCTGTACATGTGCAGATAAACCAGGAAAAGAAACTAATTAAGAATCAGACAGGGATTCTTAATAGGGAGTATACTTTAACAAAGGGCAAAACCACTTAATGCAACTTATTTTAGAATACCTCCAGAGACACTGTTCAACATAAAACATATATCATCTTCTTGAAGCCAAATTAATGAAGACACTTCCTTGCCTAGAAGAGTTTACAGGCTGAAACAAACACGTGTAGTGTAAATGAAGAATTAGATACAACATGACACAAATTAATGACAACTGAACCTCATTCCAGATTTTCTCCCATATCTGAGGGACTTGGAATGCCTGAAGGTCAGACATCAGTAAAAATGTAGGGGAAGAAGACACTTGGTACTTTGGCCTTTTCCATGTTCTTTGTCACTAGATTCCCCAGACCATTAAGCAGCTGTCCCACATTTTCCCTAGTCTTTCTTTTGCTGCCTAAGTACCTGTGAAAGCCTTTCTTGATGCCCTTTACATACTTCAGCAGATTAAACTCCAGGTGGACTTTGGTTTTTCTAGGCCCAACCCTTCATGATGCATTCTTCCTGGCTTCCCTATGCCTGGTTCCACCTCTTGTGGAACCTGCTCCACCTCTTCTTTTTGTCAGGAGCTGCTTATTCATCTGTGCAGACCTTCTGTCTTCAGCTTAAAGAAGGGGATCCTTGAAAAGCAACCAGCATGCCTGAACCTCTCTTCTCTTTGGGGTCTGTATCCCATTGGATTTCTCCAAGCAGATCTGTGAATAAGCCACAGCCTGCTCTTCTGATATCCAGGGCTGTGATCTTCCTAGTTGCTTTACTCTGTTCTCTCAGAACTCTATTCTCTCAGGAATCTGAACTGTACCATGTCATGGGCACTGTGGTCAAGACCATCTGTGGAATTCTCATGGTCATGACTGTCATGGAAAGGAATTAATTTTCTATTCTTCAGACTGCCAGCCCAAACTGAGTGTAGGGACATTCTTTAACCATATTGCATGAAATCCTGGTGCTTCAATAAGAAGCTGGGACATAGGAATCCCAGACTTTAGAATTTACAGGTATCTGTTGTCACCCAAGCAGCACTTCTTTTCTGCGCTCTTGGAGATCAGCAGACACTACAAGCATGTACGGACTCACATTTGTGATTGACCTTTATCTCCTGAGGGAAACAGAAAGAGTTGTCACCTCCCTAAGAATTTTAAAGAGGTTCTATAAATATGCAAAGTTTTCTTCAAGAGTTAAAGAAATATTCTGTGCTTTTAAAGAAAGAAGTGTTCACATCCAAAACCTGAAATCATATTTATACCTAAGAAAAAAACTTGAGGTGTGCATTTTCAAAGCACTGATTTCTAAACATCCAATTCTTACATCTCTTTACTTTCCAGTATGCATTATAGTGAAAAGTTTTATAAGTTACTACTATGTCTTCTGTCACAGCACACTCAGAAGGCCCATCATAGGGACATCCCTTTCCAAATTTAGAAATGGTAATAAACTTCAACAAGTAAAATGATCTGAAAACAACTCCAGATTTCACTCCACTGCCCTAGACCTTGTCAGACCTTTCCAGCAAATAAGGCTAAAGGAAGAGTTATATAGGGAGATAAAAATCTCAAGGTGTGCCAAGGATGGGAGAAAACAAAGTGATAAAGTGGTTTTTCAACCACCATTATTGCAAGGTTTCTGTATATTCCTCATATTGCTCTGGAAAGTAACTGCCTTGCTATATATGGTCTGTATTTTATAAAGAGCAAAGTCTGTGCTATATACTTTGTGGTCTTCTGACAAATCCACCTACAAAAATACAGGTAAATAACACCTTGCCCTTGCCAGTGTGATCACCATTCCATGATCTGTACATACGAAATGTGCATTCCCACACACTGCTAATTAATGACAAAATGCAGGCATATACATCAAAAAACATGGATCATACAGAACTATCTGAAATCATGAGCAAATCACACTCTCTTCCCTTGTTACTCTTAACTTGAAGTACAATTCTACACCAAAAACTGTCTCAAACAACCTACAATATATCTGTGTGTGTGTGTGTGTGTGTGTGTGTGTGTGTGTGTGTGTGTGTGTGTATGTTTACAGATATGCAGGGAAATAATTGTCAGTATGTCAAACATATTTTCCCAAATTCTTTTACTGACTTTTCCTAATACAAAATACCCGCTGCAACAATAGTTTTTATTTGCTTACAAAAAGAACAGCTAGTACCTTGAGAATGGTATTCTAAACAAGCCTTTCTGAAGCTGAGTGGAAGTGTTTACCTTGCACACAGGCTTACAGTGTGGAAGGAAAGTTAGACCAACTGTGGCACAGACAGTGAAGGAGCCCAGAGAGGAGCTCGTGATCCCTGTGGTCTCAGTGAATGCTGCAGAGCAAATACTGTGAAAGCATCCTAGCAATTCAGTGCACAGTGCTATCTGGCACCTTATGACCCTAAACCAGAAACCCCTTCCTCATCAGCTAATGTTAAGTATTTGGAAAAGATTTATAATGTCTGAGCAGATCAAAGCGAGTGGAAAGGAGTCATGGCTCTCCCACTGAATGAACTTCCTTGGCTGTTCCAAGGCAACATTATGTGCAAAGTTTATTGCTAAGTTTTATAACACAAATTCTTGAATCTATATAAAGGTTTGGGAGGAATTTCCAGCAATTTTAGTCATTCTGCTGTCTAGAGGAAGCACTGAAAATATGTAGAAAATAAAGAGTGAAGAGATGATCTGTATTCTGCTCACATAAAAAGACTGCTTCCCAAGCAGGGCAAAACTGCCCTTGCTGGAGCACATGCCAATAAATTACAGGGAAGAACTGCTATATCTGCTATAGGAGGTGACAAATTTTGGTCTATATAATTTTCAGTTGCAAAATGTTGCTCTGCTCAAAACAAATTTCTTTTGATATGTCAGTTATGCTTGTCTTCATGGGGAAATATGTCCACGACAACACAAAAACTTAAAACATAAAGGGCCAGGTCTATTCCAGATGTAATTTTAATAACAATGTGAGATCAGGATGTTTAGCACTAGCAGGTTCCTGTTCTTTATGAAGCATGAGCATAGGATAGAAGCAATTGTGAGTGGTGTATCAGTTCAAAGCAGCATGTAATAAATGGCATCCTGCAAAGCAGCTGTTTAAGTAATTCACTATCAGATGACAAAAAGCCCATTGAAAGAATTTTCTGATCCTCCTGACGGATGTGGTTTCTTTAAATTAAAAAAAAAAAAAAGAGAGAGAGAGAACAAGAGAGAGGGGATGTTTTCTAATCACAGAATTTCTTTATGTTCCAAATACAGCTTCACATCAGCTGGCAATTTGAAACTCTTGACATGTTATTTCATTTCACTTTGGGGCACAACAGAGTTCAGATAATTCTGACTATGAACAAACTGGTAAAGTTCTCTGGCCATTAAGGCAGAAGAAAAACAATTTCCATACAGGCACTATCTAGTTGTTGGCAGGGGATGAATAAAACTAACTGATTTTGCACTCCTTACTAAATATTAGCCTTCCTAATTATTTTAGGCTGAAACAAGTAGATCTTTGCATGACCTTTTTGTATATTACTTCAAAGCTGTATTGTGGACTTTCATGAATTTTGAAAAATTAATGCAGATAATTACTTAACTGAAAAAAACCCCCGAAGTTTACATGTTTTAAAACCTTTCAGGACATTAAAAACTCATGTGATATTTTTCAGAAGTCTGATCCAAAGCCCACTGAAGTCAGTATGAGCCTTTCCAAAAATGTAGGGGGGTGGATCAGCTCCCTGGTTTAAAAACATAGATTTCAGAAGGAAGACGATGAAATTATATACTAGCCTGATCTAGGAACATTCATCTATTATTTCCAGTATGTTTTACTGAGAGGCCATTTAAGATTCACCTCTCTGCTATACCAGTTAATTATGTATGTTGTAAATCCTTGAGCTTATATCTGAATACATCACATAGACAGAAATTCTTCCATGCATTCAAGCAAATTAATTCCTTGCCTGATCATTTTAGACTTCAGTTGTTTTGCTGCTTTTTGATGGATTGGAACAGATTAACTTTTCTGAAGGCAATGCCTCAGTTACTCACTGAACCCTTCAGTCCTCTCTGCCCTCCAATTAGCCACAACCTATTTCCTTGCCGCTGGTTAAAAATCAGGGTATATTGCACAACCCTCTGTCAGTGATCTCCCCACTGTCTGTGATCTCCAACACACTGCTTAGCACCCTGAGATGGTCAAGTTACCAGGAACAGGTGAAAGCTGTAGAGAAAGTGTCATGACTTCTGGTTGGTATAGTTGGAATTTCTAAAACAACTTTCTTGGGGTTTGAGGATTTTTTTGCATCACTTATACATCAAGGTCATGAGCATTGAATAAAACATGCATGTAAAATATCACTACAGGATAATCACTCACAGGTTTTTTGTTTGATTTTTCATGAATTCTGCTTAAATTTGACTTTTTGTTATTTACTAAGTGACCCATATTTCCTTGTTTTTCTAAAAAGGTCTTCCAGATTTTTAGGTGGTATCATTGCTGTTCAAAAATCTTGGATGCATTTATTTCATGCTTTACTGGTACAAGTTATAAACATATACTGTTTTCCTGGAGGCAGAGCACCCAAGTCCCTCCAGGTGCAGCTGCTGGTACAGATGTGGTTAAATTGGAACAGTACTGCCCTCTTTGGAAAAAGCAGTCCCTGGAATAAACTAAATCACGCTGGAGTATCTTTGAACTACACTCCTTGCAAGTGCTTTCCTTCTGTCATGGGTTACAGTACAAAATGTAATCAAAAGTGTGTTATTCTATCACCATCTGCTGGAACTGGAATGAGGGGAAGTGATGCAATCTTGTGTTGATAAGCCAGCTGATAAGAAATCAGCAGGACAATTTCCTTATTTCTCCCACGACCCATCCTCCCTCTAGGGAGGGGTTTTCTGCTGATGGGCCATTGAGTCCACTGATAAGCTTACATCATTCCATTGGAAAATGCTCCATCCAAGGGGAGAAGCTGATGGGCCATTGAGTCCACTGATAAGCTTATCATCTCATTGGAAAATGCTCCATCCAGGGGGGAGGAGCCAAGCCCCTCTACCTGGATAAAAACCAGAGAATTGGGGCACCAAGGTGCCTTTCTTCACTGGACTCTCAGAGGAAGACCAGGCTCATCTAGTACCACTGGACTACTGCCAACACCCTGACCAACAGGCTATCAGGTTGTATTCTGACTTTGTCAGTGGCTTTCTTTCTTTTCTTCCTTTTTCCTAATAAATTGTATTTCTGACTTGGAGTCCCTCACTGGTTTTGTTCTCAAACCAGTACACCTTCCCACTTCTCACCAGCAAACCTGCAATGATAGTGGACTCTTTGAGCAAGGTTGGCCTGTGCAGGATGGGATTCATTGAGTTTTCCAGCAGCACTAGGCTCTGAGCACTGCAACTTTTCTCTGGTATCACAGTTCAGGATTGGCAGGCAGAGCTGGAGGTATAACTACACATGTGAAACTATTAATGAATATCATCAAAAGGAGATCACAAAATCCTTGAGATGCATAAATCTCTAGAGGCTATCCACAGCTAATTTTCTCAGCCATGTTGTTTCTCCAAGCTCCCTGTAATAATGAAACAGCACTTAAACCTTTTAAGCACTATATTGTATAAATTATAGGTGACACACAACCTTCACAGCAAACCAAGGAAAATGACAGCATTAAATTCCCAACAGCTATCAGGATACATTAACAATTTTAGAAGAAAATTACTTCTGAGAAGACAAATTTTAAATGAATAAACATGAATCTACAAGGTTTCAACAGAGCATGGAATTTCATCCACAAAATTTTGCTTCAGGGTCACGTAATTCCATCCAAAGAAAAGCAAAAGCACCACAACACATAGTCACAGCAGGCTAATCTCAGTTCTGATCACAAATTTGTCAAAACTCAGCTCAGCTCAGAAGGGATTTATGTTGGACTGACTCTGAAGAATTTATCAGCTGCTATCATAGAAAGCAGCTCCTGCAAACCACAGGAGAGATGAAATAGATGGGGCTGCAGCTTCCTCCTGTTTGGCTATAGTATCCCTTCAGCTGCAGCTCCCTTCTGTGCACTGCACTTGTCCATGTTCTGACAAAGCCTTTCAAGTGACCAGCTTTGCTGTATAGTATGGTTGAGGTCATAAGCATCCATCTGTTTGGGACTTGGGCTTGCCAAAGGGACAGAGCAATCAGCCTGGCACCTACGAGACAGCGGCACGGTTGGCCAGGCAAGCCAGCACAGGAGTGGATGTGCTCAGCTCCAGCTGGGATGCTATGGATTGCTCCTCTGTTTCCCCTCATAGCTGGTAGTTGCCTCCATGCCTCCTCTTGCTGCTTGTGTTGGTTTGGGGAGTTCCACAGTACACTTTTGGTGTAAGGTGGATGGCAGTCACTGTCTCCCTCCATCACTAACGCACAATGTGAGGTGGCAAGGTCCACTTTGGCCTCCCAGTAGAACACTCAGCATCCCCAAGGACTGTCCTAAACACACATCCTATGTGTGGTATCAGCACTCACTGGAGCAGCTCCAAGGGTTGCTTTTGGAAAGGTTGTCATTCTCCTTTGGAGTCACCTTTGGGCTGCAAGAGCAGCTGAATTTCAGGGGGGCACAGATGATACCGAAGGACAGTATAAATACCTTAGCTCTTCACTTTAAGTCTCATTCCATGTCTCTAAATCACACACTTCCAAATCGGTCCCTGAAACAAGTGAAACCTGCTGAATCTTGGAGAGGGAAGTTTTGGAAAAATAAGTTTCAGAGCTGCCACATTTTCAGGCAATAGCATGGCACAGAAAGAAGAAGGCATGCAGATAACATATAAGGAGCAAGCTGGCAGGCACTGGAGGTCACTGTACAACCTGTGAGGAGAGCAAAGGGTGTGTAAGCAGCACAGAAAGGTGAAAAGTATCATGACTATTGGAATCAATGCAAATGGGTCCCCAGGGAAAGCGTATTTTTGTACAAAGACCCAGATAAGAACTTATGTGATTTGCTATTTATGCAGAGGACAAAGCACAGGCCTGGCAGTCAGCACAGACTAAGCAGAGCCCAAGGTCAATTGCTGTGTAATTCATATTCATATCAAAACAATTATGGCGCAGAACAGCGCATATCTGCATAAGTAGTGAAAAAATGCATATCTCATATTGGTGTAAAAATACTCAGAGCTCAATTAATTAAAATCTAGACTAAGAAAATGAGAGCTTGAAATGCTCTTATTGAAAAAGAAGCTGCAAACACAGACCAAGCTGATTATGCAGAAAGCAATGCTGTAGAGAGAGAGAAACTCAGATGTTTAAATGGATGCATAATTTCTTGCATCAGGAGAGCAAGCTAGACAGAGCTTTGAAGCATATATTTCTAAAATAAACTCTCCGAATGAGAGCATAAAGATTTTAAACTTGGGAAAATCAGGTTTCATTGGAGTAAAAATGTATATTCTCAACGTCCTCTGCAGAGAAAACCAATAGTCCTGAATCCGGCTGAATAGAAGTAAAAAAGGGTTATAAAACACTCTTTCCCCTATCCACTCTGTCTTTGCAGGGCAAGCCTTTGTTTCCAGGGGAGTTTTTAAAAGCCAGTTCAGGGATTTTTCTGTCACCACTGAGAGAGGTAACCCCTGGAGTATTAAATAGGGCAGGCAGGGACAACTTTCTGCTCTCAAAGACAATTGTTAGGGTATAGATCAAATCCAGAAGGCAAAGTCTTATTCCACGTCCTAGAAGTAGGGTATCTACATCCAAATTGGCTAACCAGGAGTGGCCCCTTGGTTCTTTAGTCCCAGGTATCCTTGCATCTGACACAGCCTCAGACTCTGCACTTCCTTCTTTCCCTTTTCTTGAAAGAATTCTTGTCTTGGGTTGTTCTCTCCATAAGCATGTCCCACTGCTCCCCAGGGAAGTAGTAACCTCTTCCTCACCCCTCTTATCCCAGATTCAGCTGCTCTGTCTTAGAGATATTTGAAATCCATGTTAAACCAGTTAGGGTTAATTATGCATCTGAGTTTTTAAAAAGAGGATATTAAAATGGCATGTATTGTTAAATTAAATCACAGACAGGCACTTAAAATCCCTTACTTCTGGAGGAGGTTGTGGGAAATGGGTTAGTCTCAGTGGTAACATCACTGGATATTAATCTTTGGAATATGGCAAATGGAATATATGATGCTATCTGCATCAAATACTATAGGAGGGGTAGTGAATTTGGAATTGAGAAACCAAGAGCAGTTCTGAGACTTCAATGAAAGTAAATCTAGTGATATGTTTCTATACTGATGAAAAGGCCAAGGGATTCTAGCAGTTAATAGGCATAAATATCTGCAAGATGGACAGTGTATGTCTTTCACTGCTATTAATAGCTTGATGAAGAGAGAATTCTGTCTGGCTCCCAACAACTCCAAAGATGTATGAAGATCATTCTAAGGCCTATGAATATAAGGCATCTGAAAGTGAGAACTGAAAAAGCACTAACGAGTCAGTGAGAGACAGATGAATGCTTCTGAAATAAAAAATGTTGGCAACATCCAGGGACAGAGATGAATGCAAAATGATTTAATAATTAGCTAACGCATTTCTCCCTAATAACTGTTTGTTGACTCAAGTAAACAAAATTGCTATTGGATAAAAAGAAACATCATCACATAAATGAAGAACTGGTTAAAGAGCGGGAATGTGGTTGAAATGAGCAATTTTCATAGTGAGAGGGATTCTAAATGAAGCACAACAGGGATCTCTGCTCTGGCTTGTGCTTTCAATATCTCCCTAAATGATCTTGAGAAGAGGATGAAAAGAAAAATTACAGTATTTGCTGGTGGTAAGCTTTCAGAATAGTTAAAAAACTGTAGAAGGACCTTGTAGAATGATAATAATGGGCAGGTAAAATTCAGTAAATTTACTTAGAGTATTTTAAACAAATCCAGCTTACAATCAAAGGGATAGGCTCTCACTTGACTGTAATCTCTTATAAAGAAAATCCCACAGTTCTAGCGAGTATTGTTAAAACATCACTTCTACAAACAGTTTCAGTATAAATTAGGTGTCAACAACTGTTAGAAAAGGAACAAAGAACAGAGCAAAGCCACTTTGAAAGTCTTTCTGCATCCATGTCTTCCTTATTGTAATTTGTGTTGCTCTACTCAACTGAAAACATGAACAGGGAACAGTCAAGGGATGATACTCCTTCTGTATGAGAAAACTGAATACATGCAGATAGATTCTTCTGCTTGGAGAAGAGATGACTGAAGAGAGTATGATGGGCACCTTTAAGATCTCAAGCAGCAAAGAGGATGTGGCTGCAGAGCAGCTGTATTTCTAACTGAAGAGATGAACACTTGGGATGAATTCAGCAAGGAAAGATTTGCACTGAGAATGAGCTGTGGAACTTCTCTGGCAGCTCCTGGTTTATTCCTTGGCTTAATCCACATAATGATCTCTCTGCATTTTCTCTCACCTCAGTGCCATGGCCAAAGATCCCCTATATGTGTGCTGGGGACTCCAGCTGACATATCCAGCATAGGGCAGGACAGAAGTATTCTAACATATACCCATGACAAGACCAGCCTCCTTGTACAGATGGCATCCTCTCCTTTCATTGCACTAAGCATTTCTTGAGATTTGGACTTGAAAGCATTTCTAGGCTGCCTGTGTAGAAATGAATGGCCAAGAAAATGTCCCAAAAGGACCAAGAAAAACTTGTATGTCAAAGTAGGTATCAAAGTTATTCATTAGCATCCAGTCATTCCTTCGGTCATGATCAGCACAGGTAGTATATGCACACTGACATGTAAAAAAAGTAATTTAACATTTTTCCCCCAGAAAATTGTCAAGAAATATTGTCTTTTCCTACAACACTCCAAGTGCTGTTGAAGGGTTGAATATGAAACATAGCCTGGGTAAATACATTGTTTCTGTAGCAACAGTAAGGATCAGGAAACTCAGACAACAATGCCTTCTCAGAGCTTGGCACTTGAAAGTGAGCGTCTCAAATAAATTCCTTGTTTCAGAAAGATCTCAGATTTAGAAGTACCTCTTCAAACAGCAAACAGCCAGATACCCAGCTGACTGGCTCCAAATTACGTCGGTAATTTAGGTACAGCTTTGATAACCTTTAAACTACAATCTATATGGATACCCACATTAGATCAGTATCTGCTTTTTCCTCATTAAAAAAGCTACAAAAAACCCAGAGATAAAGTAGTGAAGAAAAATTAAATTCTATTTAGATACAAGTTAGTATCCAAAAACAACAATATCACACTTGATTTCACTGATAGCCAGGCGTTTGTATATGCTAACCTAGAGGGATCATTAAGGAAAATTAGATGTTCTTTTAAATGTCTGTAGAATATATGTTCTTGCACAAACACAGTACATGCTACAGCCTAAATTGCTAGTTGCTGTTATTAAACACTTTACTTAGTTTTGTACATGTGGGAGAGAAATTTTCATTGACTATCTATACAACAGGAATCTGTAAAAATTAATTCTCTCTTCCTTGTGCTTTTACCATGACAACACACCACAAACACCTATCCCATCTTTATGACATACCACAAGGCTGTATTGAACTGCTGTGGGTCAGACGTAAAGGCAAACATACAGATCAAGACAGAGGGGAAATGTATTTCCTATAAGCAACTTTATAAAGGTAATGAAGAGTTATTCACAACTAAAGATATTTTTGTAATACTTTGGCTCAAGAATTCAGGTGTGTTGGACTAGACAGGACACCTAGAGTCAGTTTCTGCAATTAGAGGTGGCTACATCATGTAGTTCTTTAGAGGAATTTAACAAGCTGACACAAGACTGTCTCAACCAGGGGTAAGTTTAGCTGTCCCTCTCACAGGCACTGAAAGTTGTGTGAGTGCCTGGCATGTGGTCCCAGCTGCTGTGACAGAAGGGCAATCTGCGAAGTTGACTATAATGAGGGCTGAAAAATCTGTGTAAAGTCCTACATGTAGACAGCTAAATTAGGCATCACTACTTGCCACTGAATCTTGCCCCAGGTTTCAATACCCTCAGAGAGTGCTGTTCCCTTCCAGCATTAAGTTCTACTCTCCACACTGCAGTTCCTCTTAAGATCCATCTCTTTTTCCTCTCCACTCACTGTTTTTCATTACAGGTCCCTGGTTCCTCTCTGCCCTCTCTTCTTCAAATCCCAATTATAGATTTTTCTGTCTCTGAGATCATTCCTGCTAACTGCCTTTTCTCCCTTTTCCTGATAGCCAAGTGGGTTTCTTGACTCTGGATTCAAATAAGGTCACTTCTCTATGCACATTGCAGGAAAAAAAACCACCTGGGGATCTGTAAGGATGCAGGAAAGGCAGACCTCCTCTCATTTGCCATCACTCTCTGGGGGTCTAGGAGGTGAAGGAGACAAGGCAGCTGCATTGCTTAGCATATATGAAAACTGCACATATTTATGTAAGTCTAAGCTGTGATTAACATTTAATAAGCAGAAGCAAATGGTGAAAACTTAATCAGAGTTGAACACATATTAATGGGAAAATGCAAAGTTCACACATGGCATAAAAGGTGCTCTTTAGCAGATGTGATGCCTTAACCTCAAATTATAAAGGCATCAGAGCTTTTCAAAGAAAAGTAATCATCTGCTGTTTGCAGAATTATTTTCCCCCCCACATAGCAAAGATATGTTGACTTAAACTGTCCACAAGCACTAAACACAAGCTGGTGCTGTACAGCGATGAAAGTCAAGGTCTGGGCAGCTTGGCTAATTGGTCATGCTTCCAGATACTTCATCTAACAGTGCATGCTCTCAGCTATATATATATATATACACACACACATATATTCAGGACTTTACTTTTTTGCCCTGACTAAAGTTGCATTGATCCCTATTTATGCATCACCACATTGCTCCTCCCAAAACCTCATGCTATTCAGGTGGCAGCACTGCTTCCAATTGAGACACATACCCTTTATGGCACATAACTCTGTTAAAATGCTACAAGCATTTACAGAGTATATCACTGTTAAAATGCTCCCTATTAAATTGCTAATTATTAAACACATTTAAATTCAGTAGAATTGTGTTGCTTCACACAAGTGCTATACTGACTCAAATAAAAACATGTCAGTGGTTTCTCCTCAAGGATATCAATGCAATGATGTTTTTTTCCCCTACACATTTTTTTAAAAATGCAAAGTATCTGTGACCCAGGCACTCCAAGCAAAGCCTCACAGAAGAGCTGCAGGGTACACACTGACAGGGTACCCTGTCAAAAATTATGTTTCTCTGTCTGTGGGGCAATAGACTGGTGTTTTGAAGCCAGGCATGTGCCACAATAGCTATTTTAAGAGATAGCTGTCTCATAAAACCTAGTAAGATTGTGCTGAAGACCACAAACATAGCAAAATTTTTAAAAGTTCACAATGGTGTTGCACAGATTTTCTGCTGTGTAGAAGTCTGAAAACTTTTATCAAGTCAGTCTTAAAATTAATCCAGTTTTATTTCTAAGAATACAAGTGTATTTTTAGATAAAATTAGCTCTGCAACTCTGAATTCTTGCTATATTCTATCAAAAAACCCTAAAAACCCAGAACAAACACAAACAAAAAAAAACCCTGTTTCATTTTGCATAGCAACGTTTGCAAACTGACACATTGTGAAGCTCACAGTGCTTTTCGCTGATATTCAAGCGGAAATTCATATTATTAACCTCATGCAACATTTGCATTCAGACAGGCAAGGCTGTGAGTAACTATGTATTGTGTTACATGTTTGACATTGCACTCAAGTCTATGGTGCAGCCTTAGAGCAATTTGACAGAAGAGAAAGCTTAATACTCCATGGCAAATTGATGTGGAAAACCCAAAACATTATATGTTAAATAAACCAACCATGAGTTGTGGCAAAACCAATATGCCAAGCAACTTACATCAATTTCCACATGAGTGAAATGGAGAATTTTCAGGACCAGAGTATCTGCCAGGATTTAGGTATAGGAATTTAAACAAAAGGAGAAAATCCAGCTTCTTCTTTTAAGGGTGTAAGTCATATGGGAAGACTAGGGGAAAATCATAATTTCCAAAATAAAGAACATATTCAATCAGTGTTACTGAAGACCTCTCTCCTACTGTAGCATCAAGTATTCACCAATGCCAAAGCTAGATCAGACATCCAATCCAATATAGCAAATTACATGGATTGGTAGTTTGATTTTAATACAACAGCTCCTGTAAACTGGTTATTCCTGGTATGAGATATTTATTTAAAAGCTAAAGAGCTCAAAGTCGAAAACCATCTTCATAATTCATGCTGATGTGCCTGGGTTTTGGAAGCTGGCATTGTTCCAAAGTGCCAGTTTCCCAGTCAGTTTCGTCAATTCCTATTTCAGTGATGAAAAACTTTCCTGTACCTCTGAAAATTAGTGGCTGCATGCGAAAAGTGAGAAAGATCACTCTTCCATTATAACAACATATTGTGAAAGTAGGGTTTCAAAAACATTTTGAAAAAGCAACAGTAACACTGCCTGTGCCATAGAAGTGCCTCAAATTATAGAAATCTTGGCTTGATCCCTCATATAAGAGCTAGAAGAACCAGAGTAACCAAAAGGAACAGCCCTGAAGATTTATGCATATTAAGGTAGCTGTTATAAATTAAACAATCCCAGTTTGTCTTAATTGCACTGGAGACCTTGAACACAGCTCAAAAAATTAAAGATTAGATCAAGACACTGCATTTTTTCTTCACCTCCACCATATCCTCTGCCTGATGAGCTCCAGCCTACTGTTCTTGGAGTCACCTCACAGAAAGCCATGCTCTATTAAAAGACCTCTGTGACAGACAGATTTAGGTCCCAGCACTCCTGAGTTTGAAGTTCCTGTATGACCTGTGTGAATAATTCAGCAAACCTCTGAAAGGCATCACTCACCAATATATACCAACATAGAAGCAACTCCTTAGACTTTAAGTTTCTCTGTTTAAAGCAATGCACTTTGCCTTTGCTCTCATTTTTCCCAGCTGCATTTTACAACTGTTACCAATAGGCCTCTTGATCAATTACTGATTAGCATTGCTATTGCTGAGATTTATTCTAGGCACAAGCAAAATAGGTAGAAGTCTATGTCAGTTATGCTCAGACAATGAAAGAAGCAGGTCCTCATCCATCACCTATTTTTATTTTTACATCTTTTATCCGATAAAAAAGTATATTTCCCCTTCAAACATACAAGGCACTCTAGGTTAAAGAGCATAGAAACAAAAACCACTTCCAGTTAAAAAGATAAGAAAACCAGGGCTGAACACAGGTAGTGTAGTGACACTACAAGGCTATTAATACATCTTCAGCAAATTGTTTCTGAGAGCAGGGTCACCAACTTGGCTGGTATTCACGAATTTTCTTCCATTTTAGAGGATTGGCATCTCTTGCTCTTGTAGAGCCCATGACAACGGTCTCTACAGAACGCCTCTTTCAAGAAACCTGGTGAGCCCTATGAAACACCGTTTTAATAAGATGCAGCTGTCTGTTGTCCTCTTTTTGCTCATGGAAACTGAGGCACAGAGATGACACAGCTTCCCAAAGGTAAGCATGTAGCAATCCGGACAAGGAGAAATGACTCCCTGAGCATCTGGAGCACCTGCCCAGTAGCCCAGCCATGAGCCCAGGATGCTCTTAAGAACCTCATGCAGGTAGTTGAGCAGCAGCAGCATGAATATCAATTACTTCTTCATGCCTGGTAATACGTTTCTTTTATTTTTCAAGTTTCAAGGAAGCAGGGGAAAGCTATACAGAAAAAAAGGTGAACTATGTCCCCAAGCCTGTGTTGAAGGGACTCTCTTCTGGACAATGAGGACATTCAGAAACCTGTGTTTGACCTTCCACAGGACTGGAAAAGGCCAATGTGACCCTGGGAGCACAGACATCCTTCTGAACTCTTAACAGTCTAAGCAGCCCCCTGCAAATCTTTTATGGACAGGCAGCCACACAAACCAGTTTTAGCTTGTTCAGGTCTTTTAAATGGAAATAAATTCTTCAACCTCTCTTATCACTGACAGAGCACTTACCAGCCTAAAAGTCTCATAAATGTATAGCTTGTGTTAAATTGCCCTCTAGAGGAGACAAAACAGAGGCAAGAGAATGAAGAGCTGGCAACCAACTGTAACAATTTTTTTTAAAGCAGCAAAACTACCACATTAATGCCATACTGTTCTTTCAATATATCAGGAGAGAAATCTGATTGTATAATTGCCCTTTGTTCCATTTTTCTTCAAGGGAGTAAAATCTTGTACTACAAAATAAAACTGTGTTGTAGTTTCGAGATGAGAAGGTAGATCTTCACAGATCAAAGGTGGAGTTCTTTTTTCAGACAGGGAGCTGCACTCTTCATTTGTAATTTACTTTAAGGAGAGCAGGATGAGTTTTTTAATTAGAAATGGATTTTTACTGATCAGTCGACTCTTGCTTCACACCCGTTCAATCCTGAGCTTTTCAAAACTATTTCTCACCATGCTCAGTTGATAGTGTTTTGCAAAAAGAATCCCTAAGGAAAAAATCAATAACTTTTGCAGCCTTTGTTCTTAAAACAGGAATTGTATAGATTCCTTTAATTTTTCCATTTTATAGAAAGTAGTCTTAAAATTTGAAAGAATGGCTATATCCTTTACCTGGACCTTTTCACCTTTAATAAGCCTGCCTACCCATGTCAAAAGGAAACAAATAGTATTACATACTTTAGGGGTAAAATGTGTGATAAGGGCCATCTGGTTTAATTTTAAAAAGTAAATAGCAAATCAAAGCATTTTAGCTGTCTGTAACACTAATGGAGTGGGAATACAACACTCAAGAACAAGAACTGGCAACAAAATACCAAGAAACTAAGAATTCAAAAGGCTGAGCATCTGGGGGGAAATTCATACCTATTGAAAGTTTACCACTATGAATTTATATCAGAGACATTACATGTCTCCTTTTTTGGGGAAACCACAAAGAGGTATATTGTCACATGAGTTAAAACAATGCATTAGTCATAAATTATCACATGCAGTTAGGGAACCTGTTAATCCTCTAGTGCAGTATTATGTTAAAAAAAATAGAAACAAGCAATTCTGGTTGCTATACCTGCAAAGATGTATAAACCATGGCTACTTTACCAAAATGACAGTGACAACATTACTGTAGATTGCAAATGACAAGACTGAAAAATGTGAGGAAGCCGTAGAACCCAAGGTCTCTGATACAGCAGCATAAGAAATTACATGGCTCACACTGATACCTTTCCCAGGAACCTGCCCTACCCCTCTGATGGATACTGCTGGTCCCAAGGCAGGGTAATATGATGCACTATTAATTAGTTTCCAAATTGCTGTAAATTTTCATATTCAAGTAAGGTGGTTCCTCTTTCAATGTACCTTATAATGAGCTGAAAGCCTGGTATTCCAGGAGAACCATAATAAATAGATTGGATGTGCTTTGTATAGGCAAGGGAAATTAAATGGAATTATACTGATCTAAATTTTATGAGTATCATCCATGTTGACCATTAAAAATTGAAGTTACAACGTTAGTTATAGCAATTATTTTTCTGTGCACAAATCAGTCAGCTCCCCGAATATTCATGGGTGCATCCCCTTAGGGATGTCTGGTTCACTTATGTGTTTGCCATCCTGGTCATTATTCACAAAAGATAAGATATCCTTATTCCAGACTTGTTCCTTGATGTCCACAGACTGGGATTAGTTGTAAATAATTTATGCTGTCCCTCTATTTGGGAACAAAGACCTGCTCTAATTTTCCCCCCCTCCCACATCTATGTGAGAAGATAAATGTATCACCTTGAAACTTGAAACAAGAATTCCAAGTATAACTCTAGAGCCCGTGGTGCATTCTGAAATGAACTTCTTTTTGCAATTACTCCAGTCTTGAGACCCATGGTAACAAAGAGCAGTTGACATCTGCATAACTTATACCTAAGTGTTTACAAATGGTTGAGAGAATATGAACAATACAGAAAGAGAAATGCAACAAGAACGTAAACCGATAAATCTGGTGTGGAAGACACATTATTCACATGATATTGTATTCTTATGATGCACTGCATAATAATTTGATGGGTGCATTTCTAGAATTGTATATAATATGTCTCTGCTACCTCTATAGATTACAGATAGGAACACCGTATTAGAGCAGGGATGAGAAAAATGAGTTAAGGCATTCATTTTACAAAGCACTAAAATAGAACTATAATATCAAATCAATGTCAGCTGCTGTACAACAGGTATAGTAAAAATGTGATCAATTTAGGCTTACTCAAGACTTTGCTGGAAAGCTTTCAAGCTGATTTGAGTAAGAGCATCATATTACAAAAATGGAGCTGAGCTTTATTTGAGACGTTTCATCCAACCTTCTCCTTTTAAGAAGACATTTGTTCTTGCCTACCATTCTGCAATATGACCACCCTTCAAAATATTTCTGTGAGAAAGATTTCAAAAGACTGTGTGAGAAACTGCAGGTTCTTCCAGTGGGCTGGACAGGAAGCAGTTCTAGTACAGCAATTCATTGCCATCTTCCATGCTCTCGCCAGGTTCTCAGAGATCATTTAATGCATTAATATTTAGCATTCTAGAAATTTGCTCAACTAAGTAAACAAAAGAGTGCCATTACATTCACAAAGTGTTAAAAAAGTGAAATTTTGGGAGCAAACATAGGGGATCTTGAGTTATTGTAAAGAGAAGCAACAGGTTTTGTGAGTTGGAAATTTGCAGAAAATAAGGCTTCAATCATTCCAATGGCTATGATGAAGAATCTCATCCTGTGAGTCTAGCCCCTGTAATTTTCTGTCAGCCTTTAAAATACAGATGTAAGAGACACATCTGTCTGTTGGTTTAGTACCATGACCACAGCAAGGTGATCAAAAAGCACAGCACCACTGAATGGATGCCCTCATTTCATCCATTTATTTCTCCTACATAAGGTTCAGCCTTCACCACCTGGGGCTGAGCTTGGTTTTTTTGCTGATTTGATTGGCAACTAATCTTACTGAAGTCTTAGTTGAGGAATGAACACCTGAAACACAGCTTGGGCCAATACACAAGCAGTGATGGGAACCTGTACTGATAGCTGGGATAGTAACATTCTGTAATGAGACTGCCTTTAATCCACCATGAAACTGTAGAACTAATGTACACCAAGAACTCCAACAGTTCTAAGCACTAAAGAGCTGCGTTGTTCTCATTTAGGGACTACAGGTAGAGAGTTTGATTCCTGAGCCATGGAGTTTTACACCAACAGCTATTTCTCATGTCTGGAAAAATTCTCTGAATTACAATACCACAGCTACTGCTATGCACAAGAGTTTTTCTGCCTGTTTGAAACAAATACAAATTGCTGCAGTACTTGGCATGACAATAATATATCTATGAAAAGAAAACCACCTATGCAAATTAACTATATGCCAGTCTTTCCTGGCATCCATTCAAGCATAATACTGCAATAAGAGGACACTCTTAGAGCAACACGAAATGCAATTAAATGAGAAATCAGGATCTGAGGTATGTATCATTCCCTTTTTTTTTTGTTTGGATGGTCCAATCCAGGGAGACTGTTCATCAACAGCGTGAGAGAACATGTCTGGAAAGGGAAAACTCACATTTGTTACTGTGGCACAGTGGGTCTGCTCTAAATCACCCAGACTAACAAGCCGGCCAGCAGCAGTAGCTTACGGGTACTGGACATTTTTAGACAGGCAGAGTAAATCTATTGTCAGAGATAAACCACACTTCATCATCTTTCTCCTTCACTGAGGGATATCAGGAAGAGTAATAACAGAATATTCATGTACAGAAACCTTTGAAACAGATGCTGAAGGGCTGTTAAGATAAAATGTTTACAAAGTATTTTGTAAACAATCTGTAGAATCATGTAAGAAACTTAATACATTATAGCTTGAAAACCTATGCATACACTTAGCTTACACAGAATAAGCGTGAATTACTAATTGCATTCTTCTCAATTTTAATGTTTCTCAGCTGTGTTCTTCTGGTGACAGAAGCATAAATATTATGCTACATCCTACAGTGTTATACCAGTGCTGCTGGTAGTGTACCTTTATTTTTGCATATCTTTGCAGTAAAGTGTGAAGTGACCTTGAGACATTTGAATTTTTCCTCTAAGTCTGTACCACCTGTCAGTCTCAGGAAAACTGGGCTCCCTCCTTGCAGAGATCTACTCCACTTGTCTGAGTGAAGGTCCATGGAGGTGGGCTGTGTAGCTGTCCTATCATTTCTAGCATAGCTCTGCACTGATGATGTCCAGAGTACTGTGAGAGACTCCCTGCACCTCAGACACATTTCACAGCAAAAAATTCTACTTATTTATGTTCTTTGTTACCCCTGCAACCAGTTTTGTCCAGATCTGCACTTGTTTATCTGGCAGCTGTAGAACTGTTCATAGCCATGAGGTCTCCAGTGCTAGGATAGGGCCCTATCTCTTATCATCCTTCGCCTGCATTCCTCTGTGCTGTGTCCCATTTTTCCATTTCTCAAGGCTGATGTTATCACCCCAGGGCTGTATTTCTCTACACTACATCACTGTGTTAGAGTCATAAATGTCTCATTCCACATATAGAATTACTGTCTGCTAAAATATAATAATATAATACAGAACCATGGTTGTACAACACAAAGACACACAAAAGCAAAGGAAATTAACCACAGACAATTAGAGAAATGGTCAATTAGAGAAACTGCTGTCACAGCGAGACCAAGGGAAACCACGATACAAACATATCAAAAAAAGCTCAGACAGAGCAAGCCTAACAAACCACAGTCTCTCTGCCTTGCAGATTCAATACAAAGATCATGGTCTGCTATTTGAGAACAGCAATCCTGTGCTGCAAGGACAAGGCTCTTATTCCTAGATCTGTACATCCTGAATCCTGTTTTTTTATCCCCTCTTCCTCTAGAAAAAAAAATAAAAATATTCCTTCTGTAGTGAACAAATTAAAGCACCAGCAACTTAACTTCTCTGGAAGTAACTCACTTGCTCCATGCCTGGTTGTATCTTGCCCATACATCTCCCACCATTTAGAGAACAATTGCAATGGAATCACCACTTGTCTATTGCCACACAGAGGCTTCTGGGGCAAGCCAGTGTGTCTCCACAGGGAATCCTTTCCTGAGAGGCAGAATGAAAGAAAACCAGATTTGCATTCAGTGTTAATCAGCACTGAGATTAATGACAATGAATTTATGAGAGATATGAAAACTTTTAAAAATCCTTCTGTTCATGTACAGCAGGAATTTTTACTTGCACTTCTACCTTCCAAAAATTTGCTATTTGAGTTCATTGGATCATGTTTCAACTTACAGCCAGACAAAAAGAGCAGGTTTCTGGTGGAGAGTGTGTTTTGAAGGAGGAGGTGGAGGGGGCATTTTGAATAACACTACACAACTAAATTCTTTGACACTAAGGAGTGGAAACTATGGGTTTTTTGTTTTGATCCAGGCATTTGAAAAGTAATTAAAATGTTCAGTTAAAATGGCAAAATGTATGCAAATATGTGACTGTTTTGCCCTCAGATGACTCAACCCTTTCCCTCTCACAGTGCTCTGGTTACCATTGTTTTACCAAACAGAAATTATCCATTCAGATTAATAATTGTGTCATGTCTATGAATGCTAATTAATAACTCTGAGCTGCTATTACCGGCTCAATAGCCACCATATCCTAAACTGCTGCGTTGGGTGTTTCAGTTTCCTTATCTCTGGAGCTGTGTGAAGAAGCTGGATGTACCCTGGATCATACCCATGAATATTATAAGTCAAAGTTTAAATATCCCACGAAAAAAATTTGATCTCTCATTAGAATGATGGTATAGAGGCTTCAAAATTGTACATCCCTGATGTTGAGACCAGATTATTTTAAGCTGTAGCTTCACTCTTAATCTGCAGCTTCACAAAGAGACTGTGAGATGAGGGACAGCTTTGTAGTCATTGCAGCAATATGGAACTTAGCATCACAAGAAGTTTTGTATTTCTGATTCTAAATGCTGCTTTGGCACTCATGACATTGCACAGTCCTACTTTTCAAGAGAAATTTCTGCTCACCAGTATTTTGGGGATGCTTTGTTTGGAATTTCAGGAGCTTTTCAGAGACTTTCCTTTGCTGGTGACCACTGGCAGCAGATGGCTAGAGCATTGTGTCTTATTTTTAAGATGCTCACCCAAATTCTTCTGTAGTCTCCATTCTGGTAATTCTCAGTGACATAAGTTTTGACTAAAGGTCTAGTAAAGTCAGTTGAAGGACTTCCGATGTCAGTAGATGCTGAGTTATTACAATTGTAAACTGGAACACTTGTGTGTCTTTCTCATTTTCCATTCTCATACCACAGTAATAACATAAAGCAAATTTTTACTTTGTTAACAAGAACTATTGTGGTAGATTTTGTCTACAGCCATTGCTTCATGATTTCCCACACAATTCTTGCTGATTTTCCTTCCTTGCATCACTGTATGTATGTACAATGTCTGTACAGCAGTCAAGTACACTAATATTACACATTATTTGTACACCATTTCAAAACAATCCATCTCAGTCTTCTTTTTCCTGACTGATGGTTTCCATGAGGGCAGTTGCTCCATCACTAACTGGCATAGGTTTCTCTGACCAGGCAGTCCCTCAAAAGTCTGTAATTAAATTTGACTCATTTTCAAGTGTGGATGAGATTTAGGATCTCTGAGGATCTACCTTCAGGACCTCCTTAAACTGCCATCCAGCAATGCCATAAGCACACCATTTTTGTCATTTTACTTGCAAACGTGATTTAAACAAACATTTTTGGTGCAAGGCCTTTCACAAGTTCTCTCCTTGGCAATTGTTTCCTGCACTGTTTAAACACATCCAAAACTGAAGTCTAACTGTACAGAAACGTTTAACTTCATTGCCAAAGCATAGCTGACAAATGGAGGTTACTGAGCCTACATTGCCAAGACTGGCTGTCCCCAGACAGCACTGGCCTCAGCTCATCGCCATGTGGCCCCCAGTGTCACAGGATTCTCCCTGAGAAGCATGCCCTATGCACCAGGATCTGCTTGCACAAAATGAGAGATAGTTTTTGATATACAGCTCAAAGACAGGGTAGAAAATCTTCTGCACAGCATTTGTGGTTGTTAACAGCCATCAGTCAACCACTGCACCAACACATCTCTGGCCTGAGCAGATCATGTCGCTCTAAGACAGGAGAAAGGACTGGGAAATGGGTTTGTCTGTGATGGGGATGGAATATACAGGCCTCATAATTCAATCAAAAATAAATATAAATAGAAAATGAATAATTCTAAATAATAAATTGCATAATTAATGACAATAATGTCTCATAGCCAAATTAATAATCACAATATATTTTCAAATTATACTACTTTATACAAGTTCCTCCTCCTGTCCCAACATTGCCATGCATATGAATAGGACCATTTATAAGAAAAGGAAAAAGCCTATGAGAGAGTCACTAGAATTTCAAATTGATTTCTTCTGTTTTAATAATCACTATCAACCCTCCTTGGAGTAGCAATTTCCTGGTGCTGTCAGA
>VWYI01009488.1:32716-65906 GCA_013399455.1 Anthoscopus minutus
CAGCCAGCCTCTTCAATACAGTTAATTAACATACCTAAAAGTCAGCTTTTATTACTGTCATTTCAGAAACATCCCCACTTAAAAATCATTTACTATTTCTGAGGAGAAGATCATGCTTGAAATTAGCACATTAACACAAAAGGATCCGTCACTGCTTCATTTGTTTCAGGAAAAATGCACATTTTTTTGAAACCAGATTTCTTTGAACAAGCAACTGGTAACTGACAATTCAGTTAGACTCAATATTTTTCTATGAAGTTGTTTTACAAACACTTTGTCTGGTTTTAATCTTTTCAAACCATACTTAACAGTCTATTTTATGAAGCAGTCAGGCATGAGCTTATGGGTCTGCTGGGACATAAAATAAAAAAGGGTCAGGAAGATAAAATGCAATGCAAATCTCCACAGCCCATACTCACACACCTTTAATGCAAGCACTCTACATAATTCTTATTCTAGTACTTTACACTTCTAGTCCTCAAATTTTCCCCCAGAGCCATGTACTGGATAGTGCTGATCCTTCTTCTGTTTCTTGCTTTCAGCATCTCAAATCAAAAATATTCTGAGAGACATCAGACCTCCTGGCCAAAGGAAGAGTCATTTAAGAAATCAGTGGTGAAACTCATAATGACCAAAAGAAGCATGAGGGTAAGAAGATAGGGTAAGAAGAAAGGGTAAGAAGTGCAGGGGAAGATTACCAAGCTGCTATCTGGACAAGACTCATGTACACAAATTTGCCATCTTTCACGGGGCACTGTCAGGCCTCTTTCCTCCCACCCCACTCCTTATTCCGCCGCCTGACATTTTCTCTTATATGGGAAACAGAGGCTAGAATAGGCTTCGCAGGGAGGGGATGATCAAGGGACAATGAAAACTGCATCCCATTTACACAAAATAGCATGGAAATACACCTTGCAGAGAGAATGTAAAGAGGCTAAATGTGCAGTTAAAATTTGTTTCCCCGTGGAAAAGCTTTAGACAATACCAAATAACTCTCCAAATGAAGGAACTGTAAGAATTTAAACTGAGATGATTAGCACAGTGGACTTTGGGGTTTGTAAATATATATATATTTACATTTAAATAATAATTATTTGTGAACTCCATTGGTATTTCAAAATGGACAGAAAGCTCTCTTTACAAGCCTGGCTTTTCTTTTACTCTGCTGAACAATATTAAAAGTTGTTAAAATCTTCCCGAGCGATCAAGTGAAACTCTGACCCCTACAGACAAGAGGCCCTTGAGTAAGTTTAAAATACATCTTTTCTTGTGTAAGTGATTAGAGTGTGCAAAGCATTGATAGCATAGCACTTTAGGCAGACAAAAATGAGTGGACAAAAAAGCTTATATGAATGGATCACCAATATTCTACTTTAAGACACTAATATTGGCAAGTGTAGCAACTTTAAATCTCATTATACCTCTGTAGTTGCTCTTGGAGATTTTTTTTACTGTAGACAAACAAGCAATCTCTGTTTCCATGAGATAATGTAACTAAAATCCCAACAGTCTATAGTCCCTCAGTTTCACTGTGATTCCGATTAAAAGGACAAATGAATTTTGTTTTTGCTGCATTGTGATCAGGATTAAATTCAATCTTTTCTCCATACATGCTAATGTAGAGATAGCATCGAATCAAGACCACATTTCTTGAATATGGCCTGTAAGCACATGAACTATAAATGTTTATAAATGCACAGTGTTGTGTTATCAAAGCACGTACAACAGATTAGCTGCAAATCTGTTGTTACATTAAAAACCTCCATGTGCTACAACCACTGAAGAGTGAGGCAGGACTGCCCTCTTGTGTTTACAGAGGAATTATCTTAATGGTCAAATCCCATTCAAAATCACTAAGTGGGGAAAATTCATCCACTCCTTTATCAAGCATCTCCAGACTGGCTGCAGATCAGGGTACATGTCTGATCAGCATTGCAAAACCAACTTCTTACTAATTCAAACAAGATTTCAGCCTCTTGTTTTGTCATGCAGTATCCTGCAGCACATTTCTCCTTCACCAGCTCTTCTGCTGCAACCTTCAGCAATCCCTAGCTTTGCACAGGACCACAGCCCCGTCCCATGTAGCGTGTGGAGAAACATGGTCAAGAGCCACTGGCTCCCTCTCTACCTGATGTTCCCTCCTGGTGCCTGCAAGGCAAGTCCTGCCTTTGTTGCAGAAATGTAGGTACAAAGTAAGATCAGGTTACCGCAGATCCTAAGTAGGTCTGTGGTAACTCAAAGTAGGGCAACAGCAGGAGACGGACACATGGAGCTGGACCCACATGATTCCCCAAAGGAGAGGACATGGATAATCTCTTCATTTGCTTCTGCCTTTAACCAGTCTGGTAGGCTGAGTAAGGTCTTCAAACTCTATGAGACTCCTAGTATAATATGCATTAATTATGTCAAAGCTATCTTAGTTTATCCCTTGCTTACATGTAATAGACAAACCCTGCAATCAAGCTGTGTCATAAAATCCCACTGCAGCCCATAGAAGCTGCTTAAACATGCCAGTAAACTGCAGATTCTTCAAGAGAAATGAAAGATATCAATTAACAGGGCAGCTGGCACCAGCCAGGGCCCCCTGGTAATTCTCGCAACTGTGACATCTCCTGTGGGAATAGCCAGCTGTATGACAGCAAATATTAATGGTTTTCACTGTGTATGAAGCAACTATGGCCATTTAGCAGTTTCTTCAGCCCCATCTGGCATCCTAAGTTCCCCTACATAACACCAGGTTGCCCATGGGCAGTGGGCTCATTGCCTCATCCGAGAACAGGTAGTGGCCAGACCTTTTTGCATCTTGCACAACACCACCACAGGCTTCCACCTAGGAGTTCCTCCAGAGGAGGCTGAGTCAACTGCTATTCCCTGGAGGGATGCACTCAGATCTGATCACTTGTGCCTCTGAAAACTCCCTCAGCACTGCTTTTTTGAGAAGGAATAGAGAACCTCCTGATAATCCGTTCCTGGCTCCCAAGAGGGCCTAGCTTAGGGATCACAAGGGATGCTGATGGGAGTACACTCTGAGACTCTGTCAGCAATTTGAGATTAAGGACCACCAGAGGATTCATGTCAGCACAAGCTTCAGATCACAATTTCAGCAAAGGCCCTGTATCTAGAAACAGTGCCTGCTCATTAACTCTGGCAGAGCAATTGCTTCATGTCACATGAAGTGCATGAAGAAATCTTGTCTGCCTATTAGCTGTTTGTTCCTAGTGCTGACAAGGAGAGGCAGCCTTGTCCCATACTTTCCCTACACAGCATATGTAAAACTGAGGACCAAAAACCAGGATGGCCTTGTCTTACTCTGCTCTCTGCTGTTGAGCACACACAGGGAGCCTGCAAGTTCTGAAATGCTCAGTGTCTCCCTCTGTTGCCTTGTGAGCCTGGATGAGCTTCATTGTAGTTTTGGTGAATAGTCAAGACAGCACAATCAGGCAAAGCAGGTTAGATCATAGAGAGGGTCTTCAGCAGAAGCCACCTTGTATGAACACTTCTATGACAGAAGGATGCAGTCTCTCCGGTATCAGGAGGTCTGTTACCTGCTCCAGTCACCAGGACAGAGAATGTGTGTTTGTGTACCTGTTAAAAATTTGCAATACTACGAGATCCTACTTAAGAAGTTATCAATATTAGTTTACTTTCTTGTAAAGTTAACAAATTACTTACACAGTTGAAATGGCTTATTTAGTTTTAATGAATATTATCATGGTTATAGGATTAGCTGTGCTGCCTGCCTCTTTCTGTTTTTTACAAATACAGACTTCCACCTTCAAACACTGAACACATTAATCTTACATATCCTAGGGCTGAGCATCACAACTGTGTTGCTCATTAGTAGGACGAGTCATAAGTGAACATAAATTTTTTAATTTAATTGTATTTAGACAGAGATAATTGCTTCTTCACAGTATGAGAGTAAGTATCAGTGAACAATAGAACTACAGAATTCTTAAACATCAAATATTGTTTATTTTAATGGTTGAATCCTTGCATTTAGGCATAATTAAATAGGAAGCACAGTGCATTTTGGAGGGATCAAGCATGAGGTTTCACATCATATTTATAGCAGCCTAAGAGTTAGCTGCTGTCAGGGGACATCACCCTGCTCAGCAACTCCCCAGCCCAGAGTTTTTGTTCTACCACTTCCTTTCTGTTAAATCTAGTGGTTAGATGGTCACAGTCTAAGTCAGTTCAGATGGATGATTTGCTAGAAAACTAAAGCGTAAGAAAAAATAAAAAATGTTTTCAATTGCACCGGGTAGTTGCTTGTAGCAGCCTGCAGTAGTGACAGGGCAAGAAAAAGGTGATCCCCTTATCAGCAGGATCTGGTAAATTCTACTTAACTGTGAAGTTAAAACGCTATAGAAAGTGCTGCTTGATCTCTCCCTGTATGAGAAAAACCAAGCGGCTGAGAGCAAGACACACTCACAAAACCTGCTAACTTTTAAAAACCAGACAGCCTGGAAACAAAATTCTGAAATAAAAGATTTGAAAAATACCTGCATCTGCAAATTTCATAAAAGGAAAGACTCATGCACCAGTGTAAGTGAAGACCTGATATATAATTCCATCTATTAAAATTAATCTATTGGCACTGTAACTAAGGTAGTTACATTTCCTACACTTTTTATTAAAAAAATATTTGTATTTGCTTTAATATGAATACAGTCAGTAAAATAATATGTATGCCTATTTGATTTTCCTACTTCATCAAAGGAAACATTCCAATAAGTTGAAGAAGTGCCTGAGAAATATCCACTTCAAACAGAGTGCCTCTTTCTTATGCAGAGTTCTGTCCTTACCATATCCAGATTCAATTCCAGATACTGGAATGTAGTTTTACAACTTCCATTTTGTTATAATAGTTCACATGGCATTTCATTTTAAAAAGAGCAAAGTAAGTACATGTTGTTTTTCCTGATTCTGTAGAGTGTGATTTTAGGAGATTGTAAGAAATAAGACATAATTGTAAGAAAGGTGGCAATATTAAGAAGAGTTCTAATAAAAATAATCAAATAGCTCAACAGCCTTGTATTCTCTAAGAGACAGAGGCAGCCTCTTGTTAAGGAACATGAAGATATATTTCCTATTTAAAAATGGATTTGACACTTCATTTGCCAAGGCCGTATAAATACGACAGAAAAGCCTTATTTTCCCTATGCCTCGTTAATGAGTGAAGTGATTGCAAGTGATAGCAATAAATGGCTGGGTCATACACCTGTGAGAAGAACATTAAATAGCAGGTTGCTCTTCTCCCATCTTGTCACCTCAATGCTTTCATCTCACTCGAATCTGTTAACCTCATCAGTTAGGATAAGAAAAGCCAGTAAGACAAGTAGCAACTATATAGCAATTAAATAAAACATATTATCTTCCAGTAATATGTTGTTTATGTGGAATAACATAGAAGAGATTTAAACACTGACAGAAAATGCTGTTCCCAGCCACTAACAAAGACTCAGACTGAAATTTCCCTTAAGTATTTTTGGGAAAGCTGCTGCAGTAGTTCAAGATAATGGATGCCTCTGATACACAATAAAATAGTTACAATGATATACTCCTAGAGACAGCACACAGAATTTACTTTCGTAAACAGAGGGAAAAGTAGCTGATTTAATTTAAAATTACTGGTATTAAATAGTTTGCCTACCTTAATACACCAACTTTGTCACTTCTTTTAGGCAACCAGGTGAAGTGGGTTTGAGGGTTTTTCTTGCATAAAGCTTAATTATGTTTTACTTTTAATTTTAGCCATATAAACTGATTAGATTATGGCACTAAACCAAGTATAGTCAGTAAAAGCAACCATTGTAGTTTTAGATTAACTTTACAGCAGGAACCCACAAATATCTGCCACAGCTGTGCTCAGCTTCAGAAAGGGAAGATACCTAAAAATGAAGATGTTGTTAAAAACAAAAGTAACAGAACCCTCAATATGCATTAGATCAAATACAAGTAGTATGAAGACAGAGAACACAGTCTAGAAGGCACGAAATCACCATTCAAGGCTTGTAAAAGAGAAAAAGGAAAGTTACATGTCAATGTAACATTGTTTAGTCATCAAAACTAACAATATATCCCTTTTCAAATTCATTAATCTGACCCCCATGAGGAAGTCTGTTCAGAAAATTAGGCCGTGTAATTGCATTCATTTTCTGCTCCTGTTTTCAGTGTGAAAAATCTGGGGAAATGCCCTGCACCACACCACTTTTGAGGTTTCCATGAGAGAAGCTGGTTCCCTCTTCTTGAAGATGCTGCAATTTCAACAAGACCAAATGATGCTTTAGAGGAAGCTACTGAAACACAAACTTCTAATTGCGGTGTGTTAGCTCCTCCTTGAAATTGCTCTGGTGCTAAGAAAGGGAAACTAGCAAACAGAATTATAATATTTTGAACAGGTTCTACAGAAATCCAGAAAACTAAAGCCCACTAAGCCTCACATATACTTCCAGGGAGATAAACAAAAAGCTTACTATAAAAAGTAGAATTAGCATGTATTTAGATAATTATGATCTGCAAGGCAATGATCACTTGGTAAATTCACATCACACTTGTCATCAAGCATATGATAAATTGATCTAGTGCATAGGCTTCCTAAAGCCTCTTAGCAAATTATTTTAAGCAAAGTAAGCAGACATGTGATAAAAGGTAAAAGACAGGAAACAGAAGGTAGAAGTAAATGGTTAATTTTCACAGTGCAAGAAAACCACCACAGAAATCTGCATGACCTGCACTGGTGAACTTACTGAATTGATCTGAAATAGGTGGTATGCTGAGGGGTAGCAAAACCCCTAGTAATCATTTATTTATTGCTGATGCAAAAGTAGCTGCAGTAGCTTAAAAAAGCAGAGTGAATACAACAGCAATATGTTGAATGAAATGCAGCATAGATCAATATAGATCACTGCTTACCAAGGAAAGCAATATTGCACAATAGCAAATGCAAAACAATTGGCTCTGGCCTTTATTGCTCCGATGTGAGATCCTGCAGTTATGACAGTTCTGTGACAGTTCTGTCAGCTCCATGCACAGAGCCAGCTCAAAAAGGACACCAGAGATTAGGAAGTGCTAAGGAACAAAAAAAAGAAAGCAGAGAATATCATGGCACCCTTGCATAAGCCCATGTCATACCTGCTTCCTGAACAGACTGCATACTCTGGGAGTCCCACCTCAAAAAGAAAGCAAAAGAAGTGGAAAGAAGGTCAACGAGAGTACAGTAAAGGTAGGAACTGATTCCTCTATGAGGAATGAATAAATGAGGTTTCCTCAGCCTGAAGAAGAGACTGGAGAGTAGAGCTCAACCCACAGCTTCTTCTAAAATTGTGCAAAGAGTGAACAGAAAGCAGATACAAAGTGAATTAAAGGAGATGTATTTTCCTATAACACTAATTAAGCTCTGGTATTCCTTGCCATAGATTTTGTGGATGCTAACATTTTATAAAGGCTCTGGGAAAGACTGGAGAAATTTATGGGTACAAAATTATTGGAGGATTGTTACATTGTCAGGCACACAAAAATAATAACTCTCTAGGAGGTTTCCAAGCTTTATATTACCAGAGGCTGGGCAAATACTTGGGGAAGGATGTGCTTGTTCTATCCCTACTCCCCTTCCTAGGCATTTACTTTGAGCTACATTTGGAAGCAGGATACTAGTGGTACAAGAGGTCAGCAGACCTTTGATCTGACCCTGTACAGCTCTTCTAATGTTTTTATGATCTCATTTATTATTTAAAAGAAAAAAAGAGTTTGTATTTCTGTGACACTGAAGTGACTGAAAAAATCAAAAGAACAGAGTTGAGAAGTTTAAATAAAAAATTCTGGTATCTGCAAAACATTAAAAACAAAGTCACATTCATAAGCTAAATTGTTTCCCAACTCAAATATTTTATGATGCATAATGTGAAACATGGCAAAGTCAGCTCAGGAGTTTACAATGAGTACAATATGTTCTGAAAAGGAAGAAATTAAAGTTACATACAATAGACTTCCTGCTGGGAAGGTGAGAGAGAAGGGAACTCAACATCCTGAAGTTGGTGAAAACCCCAAACCAAATCAAGAGACATGAGTCATCAATGCTACAATGTTATTGGAGAAAATCCAGGAAGCCAGACCTAAAACAGGAACAGAAATTAAGTGGGGGGTGCGGGAGAGAGAAATAAAGAGCAAGAACAAGAAAGAAATAATTTGAGAAAAGAGAACTGGGAGAGAGTTGCCTAGACCTGAAAAGCAATGGAGGTAGTTGCACCACTAGACTTCAAGGGTGACATACATTTGTGTGGGCCAACACAGGACAGTCAATCCAGTCCATCCCTCTTATCTCAAAATCAGCACTGCCTTCTGCTAGTGCTGACACTGTGCATGAATGTGAAGCCATGTGGTGAGCTAAATTCAGAAGCAACTCATCTATAAACTAACACTTTATGGCAACCAGACTTATGGTCCAGACCAGCCTTAGGATCTCTGTGGAGAGCTGGCAATAGAGGATCAATTCTTGCTCTACAGCTTGCACCCTCATCCAGAGAGCTGGGACATAGGTTAAAGATGTGGAAGCCTAAAGGAGGAGGAAAAAGGCAAAAGAAGGAACCTTACTTTGAAAAATAATCTATGTTTGTGGTATACATTTTTACTTTACTTTGGTCTGGTTAAGTTTTTTCAGACTTGTAATTGTTGTTTACCTACAGTAAAGCTGGGCTTCAAGCTTGACCTACAAGCTTGTCCAGTGACAAGCCTTGGATGATGCTGAGAAATACAAGATTCATTTCTTTGGGGATAAAAGCTTTGCATAGCATTGCATTCAGGCTCTGCTAGTAAGCCTGTACCCTCCAATCAAAGAGACGAGGAGTTTCCCCTGCCAAGTTCCAAAAGCCAGGGTGCAGTAGCAGCGCACAGTGCGAGGCTCCTTGCACTGGGTGCTCACTTGTGTTTCATCTGCAAAGCTCACACCACAGAGAAGCACCTGCAGCCCTGGACAGTCCTTACCTCAGTATCTATATGCAAACTAAAACTGTACTTATTTATACTTATTGTAATGTAGTTGGGGCTTAATTCTGAGTGTTTTATCCCCATAAAGAAATTCCAGTCTTTGAGAGACTAACATGCAGTAAAAGCCCTCCACAGGTACTGGTAGAAATATGGAATTATTTAGCACTTAGTAAAGGAATGGTAAAGAGCTGCCTTTCTTTAGGGATAATTGAGCAGTGATTAATGGCTGTGATTGCTTATCTTTAACCCTGATGTCACTAAGGAAGGGTACATTTTCAGTACCATACGGAAAACATCAGTTTTGAGGTCTTTTGAATTGGTCAGGTGAAAAGATAACAATAGCATAAACTGCTTGCTTGTCTGTGCTCAAGTTGGGCTGCTGAGCACTCCCTGAAGCAATATAAGCTCTTGTCTGATGCTTACAGCTTCTCACTCTCACTCCTGCAGGAACAGCAGCTGAAACAGCTGCTGGTGGGATGCACTCAGAGAAAAACGCAGCATTGTAGACCTCTTTCCTCATGCCTTTACAGCAGAAAAGGGACCAACTTTACAAATGGGATGTATAAGAAGAAAAGCAGAGTGTCATCCGCTGCCATGGACTGCAGAAGAAAACTTGTTTAAAATGTGTCTGTCAGCTGTTTAGTTTTCCTGGTAGTATTAATCTCAATACTTTTAGGAATAAAATTGCCAAATATTTTAGAACCTTACAATTAACTATTCTGGATTTCCCTTATCTGTTCCCAACAGTTAAACCCTCCTAAAAAGTGTCCATATGTGGAACATTGCTTTTTGTCATATTGTTAATAACTTATGAAACATAAAATTTTTTTTCACCTTTTCTTCATCCTTCCTTGATTTTCCATTATTTCCTCAATTACGTTGATTGATATAGTAAACCTCTCAATAAACAGGCAGACAAAGCCAACTTAATTATAACAACTAGTGAGAACCTCCATAAATGAGAATTTAGGATGTGGTTTCTCATCAGTTTAAACATCATCTAGGCTGCAGTGCTCCTGCTATCCCCACCATAGCCCGGGTACCTTTCACCAACTTTCTTTCACTAAGACTTTACTTCCACAGCAGTACAGGAGGCAGATTCAGGTGGAGACTAAGTCCCTTTACAAGGTGCAGCTGTACAACTTCCAGTGGCTAAAGCTGTGGCGAAGTAAGATGAACAATAAAATGATTTGGGCTGGAGGGAACACTAAAGATAACCCAGTTGAAACCCCTCCACCATAGGGTCACCTTCTATGGAGGCCCAAGGGCCTATGACTGAAATCCTTATTCCTCAGTCATGGAAAGGAGGCTCTAAATAAGGCCTCCTGAGACTGGCATGAGAGAGACTTCTCTCCCATGGACCTCTGCAACCTTATGTTAATATAGTGTTTCCCATTGGTTCTCGAAGTTGATGTCACCCCAGCTCAGCCCCTGTTCACTTAATATGTACATACCCCAGAATGCTTTCCCTTCCCTGTTTCCCCATTGGCCCCAATTTGGTGCAATCCTCCACCCCTGTTTTCCCATTAGTTGTCCTTGTCCCTAATCCTTCCTATGCACCACCTTTCCCTGTTCCCATTGGACCCTGACACTCTGATCCACCCCCCGGACCTTTATATAACCCTGGATCCTCAAACTGATTTATCTTTTTTCCTGGGCCCCTTTAGTATAGTGGATGCAACAAACCCTTACTGGAATTCCATACAAAGACCCTTTCTGGCTATCCTCAATGTGTGCTATCTGTGGCTGTGAGAGTGTGGATTCTGTGAGTGCTGTGTGCCTGCCTGAACACCTTCCATCTGGAGATGCTTTCGTAAGGTTGCAGCATTTACCATCACCTGCACCACAACAACCTTCCCCTAGACCGGGTTGCTTGGAGCCCCATTCACTTGGCCTTGAACACTTCCAAGGATGGGGCATCCACAGCTTCTCTGGGAAACCTGTTCCAGTGTCCCACCTAAAATCCACTATTAGGCTCACTATGGAACAATATCCTCAGAATAAATGTACAGAATGAAAAACTGAAAAAAGCTCCTTATTTTTTGCCAGCAACTTGTAATGTTATACAGGGATATATCATTGCATGCTATGTCCAAAAAGTAGAAATCAGTGCACCTGTGGTTAATGTTTGAGAAACATCTAATTTGAGTCAAAGGAAAGTTGAAGCATCAAGGCATTGCTTCACAGGGTTAAGCAGGTGGGTGCCCTAGGGAACAGGCAAAGAAGATAGATGTAAGAAACAAGTATGCACTCTGGGGGCAGCTGGGAAGCTGCCTGGTGGAGAAGGACCTGGGGGTGTTGGTGGCTGAACATCAGCCAGTGTGTGCCAAGGTGGCTGAGAAGGCAAATGACACCAGGCCTGTACCTGCAATAGTGTGGCCAGCAGGACCAGGGCAGGGATTGTGCCTCTGCAACGGTGAGACTGCACCTTGAGTGCTCACTTTAGTTCTGGACTCCTCACTAGAAGAAGGACATTGAGATATAGGAGTCCAGAGAAGAGCAACAAGGCTGGTGAAGGGTCTGGAGCACAAGTCCTGTGGTGAATAACTCAGAGAGCTGGGGGTGTTTACCCAGGAGAAAAGGAGACTCGGAGGTGACCTTCTCACTCTCTACAACTCCCTGATAGAAGAATGTAGTGACCTCTTCTCCCAGGAAATCAGCTACAGGACAAAAGGACACAGTCAGTCATAAGCTGTGCAGGGGTGGTTTAAATTGCACATTTGGAGGCATTTCTTCACGGAAAGAAAAAAGCCCACTGGAATGGGCTGCCCAGGGAGATGGTGGAGTCACCATCCCTGGAGTTCAAGGAGAGACTGGATATGGCACTTGGTGCCATGGTCTGCTTGACCTGGTGGTGTTCAGTCGCAGGCTGGATTCGATGATCTCAGGACTTTTCCAACATTAATGACGGTATGATTCTTCCGGGAACGTATTCTTTAAGTTTGAGAGGTGAAGTTGCACCAGGTCGGCTCCTGCCCTCCCTTTAAAAACCCATATAAAACCGCTGCGCGTTTTACACGCGCCACCTGTAGCGCAAACCGCGGGAGCAGCCCCACGCCCACCAGGCCCTCACGCCGCGCCCACGGAGGCGGGAGCGCGGCACCGCCCCTTGGCGTCCGCCCCGCGCGGACCACACGTCAGCGTCCGCCTCTCTGCGCGCGCCCCCGACAGGGGGCGTGACCAGCCTCGTTCCCAATCCGCAGAGTAGGTATAAAAGGGGCGAGCGGTCACCACGCCCCTTCTTTTCCTGCGGAGAGGCTGTTGGGGTGGCGTGCGGTAAGGGATGCGTTGTGTGCGGCTTCCCCAGCGAGGCGGGGGTGGGGCGGATGCATGGCTTCTTCCTTTTGTTTAAGCGTTCGGGAGGATCGCTCGCAATGCTGGTCGCGTAGTGCTCGAAGATGGAGCTGGCGAGAGAAGCTCTCATCCTTGGAGCCGCGGGTCGAGCCAGGCGAAGGGCAGCCGTAATCCAGCTGTGGGGCCGCAGGCGCCTGTGCACCGTGCCCTGCTGGCTGCTGCAGCGGTGCTAGGGGACTTAAGGGGGACTACATACCCCAGCATGCCCCGCGGGAGGCTGCCTGCCGGAAGCATCGTACTGAGGCGCGGAGCAGGCTGGGGTCGGTAGGCGGCGGTGGCCCGCGTGGCGCTGCCGGCCCTGCGCCATTTTGATCCCCAGTCGTGATGGCCGGGGCTGGTGCAGGGGTGCTGTGCCCTCAGCTGCGGCTGGGGCAGCCCCTGGCACGGTGCGACAGGGTTCCTGCGTAAACTGTTAAATAAGGCGGAACCGCCTTGTTCATGTGGCAGAGGGTTGGTGCACAGCCTTACGTTACCTGTACATCTTTCGGAGGGCTCAGCCACCGGCATCATGGTATTGCCCCACAGCAGAAGACCTATAAAAGTACTTTGAAATCCACATAGTGTCCCATGGAAAAACGACCCGCAACATTTAGGTGATACTTGACGTAAATCATAAGGTTATCTTCTAACTAATGATGTTTTATTTGCATTTTTAAGACAGTGGAATAGCAGAATGCAGAGAGATTTGTTATAAAAGTAAACCACCACTACCACTCCTAGAAGTATTGTGTGCTTAAGATGCCTATTTGTCCCCTCCGGGAAATGCTGATGTCTTGAACCTGTAGTACTTATGAAAGAACATGAAATAGCTTTAAATATATCTAGGATTCCAGGCTTTTACCTGCAAGTAAAAAATAGGATGTGGCTGGATTTACATAGGAAGTTGTCAAGTACATTCATTGTGTGTTTGATTATCTCGTGTACCAGTTTGATTCACGCATTAGATTACTGAACAGTAACATTTTTGAAACTTAAGCCATTAGTACCCTTTGATTATTTGGTTTATTATATTCAATAGGTGTAAAGTTTATTGCATGTGAGAAGTGGAAGCTTAACTCAAGGCTTTCTATAGCTTTTAAGTGTTTTTGTGATAGGAAACAAAAGTGTAATGCCTTTCATGGCTTGATGCATTTATTTGATCTATGTATTACAGACTGAGGTACTTAAATAAGCACGTTCAGGTAATATATCACAAAACATTCTTTGTCATGCATTTCTTAAGTATCTTGAGTTGGTGGATTTTGGTAGTTGCTATATGGTTGCAATAATTCTCTAAACCAACCAAAATGAGGTCTTAAAAGTGTTTCAAACCTTGAGATAGTGATTTTTCCTTCAAAAAATATTAGGACCGAGGTTTAACAGTATGTGCGGTTAATTCTTCAGTGCTTTTCATATGAGGTTTCAAATGAGTGTAACTTGCAACTCCTTTGTTACTTAAAACTGCATTTTTTGCTGCTTTTTTTCCTGCAAGCTTGTGATTTAGTGCTTAACGTGATGTGTTGCTGCTAGAGGTTGTGTTGATGGTTATTGCCTCATAATATATGTGACTTACTGGCCTGGTAATATGAATCTACTGATTTTATGTTGTAAGACTGTCCATATTTGTTTTTAGGTGTCATGGAGAGGAGATTTTCAGTGGGGTTGAGTACATCGTACATTAAGGTAACAGCTCTGGAATTTTTAATGTTGCTTTAAAAGTAACACTACATTTCTGGTTTTGACCAAGTCAGTAAGTACTTGTATTTTGTAACTTTTGGTTTCTGTATTTTTGTCTGCCAAAGTATGAGAAGTGCCAGAGAGTTGCCAGCTTTGTATGGCTATTGAGTGGGAAAAAAGAAAAAACTACATTGCATTTTCATAACTGCCATCAAAGTGATAAGTAATTATTGGCTAATTTTTGAGTTTGGTGCTCTTTGAGTTAAAGCCAGCCTGTAGATTAGTTCTTAGTTGGACTTCTGTTTTAAAAGGTTTTACCTTGTCAGGTATTGTAGGCTATTCCAGAAGAGTATAAAATTGTTGTGTTAAAATGTCGGTTTTTAGTGCTTGGTGATTATGTATCTGGCATGAGATATGATACTAGACCATAGCAAGAGATGTTTTCTAGTGTTAATCTTCGTTTATTTTTAATTTTAGGACTTCATGGAGGGACCATCACAAGTAGAAGAGTACTTGGAACAAACAAGTGGATTTTCCTGAAAGCCGTGTATGTTTTAAATTATCAGTGGGGATAAGTTAACAGTAAATGGATTAGCAAAAAATGCATAGGATTAAATTAGTAGTTATGTCATTAGCTGTAAAATTGAGGTATCAGTAATTTTGGGTGTGTTTGACATAGTCTAGAACTCTGTGGGCTGGGGGGTTTAGGAATAGATTTTTATATTGGAGGACCTGGTAAAATGCCTGTCTGGAGTGTTCATACTAAATCTAAAGTTTACCTCAGTATAAATTTTAATTGGGAATTTGCACTTTATTGGGAAATAAGTATGAAAGTGTTTAGTCAAAACAAACAGGACATCTGGATGCTTATTAATACAAATAGGCAAAAGTTCCCATATTTTAATAAAAATGTATATTCAGTTTTTTAATGTATAGTTAATATCCTCACTTCTGTTAAAGAAAGAACTCCATTTTCTGTGTTCATTTTAATTAACTCAAATGCTTATGAAAAGCTGTAAAATTTTTACTTAAAAAAGTAAAATTTGGTTGTTCTTGCTGGCTTCTTATGCATTAACTTGTAATTCTGGATTTTACTCAAATTTCTAGAGTGGCATGAACAGTTTCTAGTAATGTGAATGTGATGTGTCCTGAAGGATGATTTCCTTGCTGCAGGAAATAAAACCGGTAATTATTATTAATTAAACAGCAGACATTTTTTTGTTGATTGTAATGTATTTCCTTTTTAGTTCATTGCTAGTGAAAGATGTAAAGTTTGTTTTGTGTTATATGTGATTGTATGAATGGTGTTACAGGTCCTGTCGCTGGTATTTGTGAATAGTGGTGAATTTTGCTGAAACTGCCAAACCTGATATATTGATGAGAAATTTCCTAAGGCTTTAACTACTGAGATGAAACTACTTGTCTTTCAATCATAAATCATCCCAGTTAGTGTTGGTTTAAGGCTGTCCCTGTGTACAGGGGAGGTGCCAGCATGCCTCAGGCTGTGAATAAGAATGTTGGTGCATTGTTTAAACCCACCTCAGGTCCATGCTGACACAGATATGTACTGTTGCAGAAGCTTGCCTTTTTAAAGAGCAGAGAGAGGTCTTAGACTTGAGATATTCTGCCTTATAGTGGGTAAATAACAAGCTATAGTCAGGAAGTATTGCTGGTGTTGGAAAGCTAGTGATGATACTTGCACTTTGATCCTCTTAGGCCAGTTAATTTAGGGCTCGCTTAGATGTTTACTTTTAGAAGTCATGTTAATGACAAAGGTTGAATTTGATGGTAAGTTGTAGTGAATTCTAAATAAAGCTGTTTCAGCTCCAGAAATAAACTACTTCACAAGGGCTGGTATAATGTAATTGAAGCAGGCAAAAAGAATGCTCACTAATGCTTACTGTGCTTTAAAAATACTAGCAGTGGTTTCTCCAAGAACCTAATACCCTCCTAAGTATCTGAACTTAATATTTTTCAGTGAAATTCATTTTACTGCACTGGTGCTTGGGTATATCCACAGGCTGATTTTAGTTAAAATGTAGAGTGTGAGATCTTCTCATTTTCCTGTGTTGCTACACATCTATAACTTTATTCTACTCCTTCAAGAAGGGTACCCTTAAATACTTTGCAAGCTACCAGTACTTTTGAACAATAGGTTTTCTTTTAGTATGTGAAGTTCAAATAAAAGTATGAGTGAAACTTCTTCTGCATTATTGCTGTATGCTGTATTGTTTAGACAGGCACTGTTGCGGGTAGAAAGGAGAGTGACTTTAATGGTGAGAGAAAATTGGAAATAGCAAACCTTGTTAGTGTTAACTAACCAGTGCATTTTATGTCTTTGCAGAGATGCTTGAATGCTGCTTCTGAATAGAAGGTATGAATTCCAGTAAATACTATTTTTGATCCTGATAGGGAGATGACCAGTATCATATATCCTGATAATCAAGTGTAATTCCACCTTCCTATCATAGTTTATACCCAGTTTGGGCAAGAGAAGCAAAACAAATCTCACTGTGACATGACTACACTTCTGATTAAGTTTCACAGAACTTGCAATGTGCTGATATTAATGCAACATATGCTGAATAATGCAGTATGGTCTGTGAGAGAGGCTAAATAGATGGCAAGTTGTATTTTGAGTGATTAAAAATAAGTGTCTTTTATGAAAACATGTTCTATAGAAAACAAAACACTTGTTCCCCAAGGCACAATGTGAGCTGATATCTCTGCCTGATGTTGGTTGGCTTCATGGCTACATGAAAAGTTTTAAATAATGTACATTATTACTGAAATAGAACAAAATGTTAGAGATTGCAATGCAAAAACTAAGCAATCAGAAACCTTATGGAATGTTTCCTACTAAATTTTTTGCTTGTATACTGCTTTTGTCTCATCTGTGATGATCCTATCCCGAACCTGAACTCCATGCTGACAAACTTTATACGGATCCGGATTCTGAGACGAGACCAAAACACTTTATTTAAACTTTCTGAAAAGTATTAAACTATCTTTGTGGGTTTAGTTTTTGGCTTTTAGGGGTTTGGGTTTTTTCAGATTTAGCAACATATTAATACAAACTGTTTGTGCTTACTTGCAAATTGAAATGTCTGCCTTGAATGAATTATTTCACTTAGATCTTGTTCTCCTTTTTCAGTGATGAATTGGAACATTTTGTCAGAACTGCCTGAAAAATGTGGATGATGTAACCAGAAGGATGTGTAACACCTGAAGAGATACTGTGGCTTAGAGTGGGATGCCATGCTTTTAAAAGCCTGCTGAAACTGCTGCAATTTTGTTCAGTATATACTGTCTTGAGAAACTGCATGTAAACCAAAATTACTATTCTGAATATTTAAAACACCATCTTTTCAAAAAACTGTCTTCTCTAGGAAGTCTAGCGGTAATTATTAGGGAAATTGAGATACTACTATTATATTCAGATATTACCAGTATTATTGAGCTTCAGTACATGGAAAGCCTCTTGATGCTTTATCTTTTTAAAATACCACATGAGTACACAGTCTTGCAGATATTGGAGATCTGTGGTATATCTCACGAGTGGAGCACACAGGCAGACCCTGTAAAGACCCTGCAGAGAAAAAGACAATGTCTACAGCTTGCATCACTGTATCTAGTGAGCAATCAGGTTTTTATGGACTGCCACTTCAGCAGGAGAGGACTAGTACCACAACAGTGGAACTGCCCTTTGAGGAATGCACTGGCTACTTGCTTGCTCTCTGGGGAAAAGAGGTTGGTAGTGGGAAAAGAGAGTTATGTACATTGGAACTTGGGCTTTGCAAAGTACTGGTGCTATAATCACAGTAGCAGCATATTTGCTGTATTCAGTAAACTGTCCTTTCCATAGAGGACTGAAGGATTATAAATTGGTCACCAAGTAAATTTAAAGACAACTCATGGTGTACATAAGATTAAGTTGGCCTTGAAGCATGACTTTTAAGCCTTATTGTCAGGAATTCTTTATAAGGTCAGAAATGTGAGAATAGCATAATCAAAAATTCATAGACCTACTATATTGAATCATTTTGAAACAGTCCAAACTACGTAAAACAACCCTGTAGCTCGTGGGGTGTACCTGTTTGTCACTGACAAATCCATGTAAAGTCCAATTTTCTGTCAAAGTAGTATGAAGTATAAATGCTACTGGGAGCATTGGAAATGTCAATAAGTATCCATCAGGCTACTAAAATAGATGCTAAGGATATGACTTATCCTTAGCATCCTTAGGAGTGAATTGGCTCACTGAGCATCTATGGTTTGCTTATTAAGCAGTGGCCAGCTACACTGGCTAAAGGCTGTTCCTTTTGAGCAAGAAGTATTAGTCTTGATTATCAAGGTCTGCAGATACAAACTAGAAAATAGCTTTCATTCAATGATACTTGTGTATGTTAACAAATGTTACTGAAAGTGCATATTTTCATGTGCCATGTTTTGTACATTCTTTTGAATAAAGATAAGGATGTTAAAGGCATGACTGTTGCACATCAGCTGTGGATTACACCACAGTTTTCCCTGACTGCTTGTGCTTCTCAGGAGCTATGGAGGGCATGTGGCTTTGTGCTGTCTGGTGCAGCATGTACTGGCCACACAATTGCTTCATGTTGTGCTTGGGACACTCCAGGACAAAAACTACTATGTACTCAAGAAGCGGGAAGGTAAGATCAGTCTTAATCTTCTGCCCACTGCAGATTTGTAAAAAGTCCAGGTGCTGTTCATAGCATCTAGTGGAGTTTCTTGGCTGCTAAGTCCAGAAGTTGTCAGTCCTAGCTAGGTCAGGCTCTTCTGGATATTAAGATGTCAAAGAGCAGAGAGATGGTTATTTGAGCAACAATCTTTGGTAAATATTTTATTATTAAAAAGACTGGCTTCTCAGCATATAAAAATGATAGATGTGGCCAATGGTAAGGCATGTTGAATATTGAGCTGCAGAACTTTCTCAAGGAATGATCCTGTACTTCAGAGCTACTGAAAATTGATAGCCAATAAAAAATGTGTATTACTTTAGTCAAGTGTTCACAAAAGTGTTTTGACCAGGACATGTTGCAGAGGATTTGGTTTATAAGAGCAGTGAAAATTGTGTAGAAAGGTCATTTTTATAACCAATTCTAAGATGGAAACTGGCTTTTTTGCCTTGTTAGGAGGAGGTTAATGGATTTTCAAACCAGTTGTGGATTTAGTTCTGGTATAATACAAGTGAGATAAGGAGATGTAGTGAAAGTTGTGTGCCATTAGAACATGTGGCATGGGATTTCTGTGCAAAAGCACTTCATGAAACTTCAGGTTTACAAAACAGATTGTTTGATAGAAAGCTTTAAGATTGTGCAGTAAACAGCATGAAAGCACTTAGCTGGTTTTTTGCTCTAATCCAGTGAAGTCTTACACTAATCATTAGGGGTGAGCTAGAAGTGTCATAGCTGTTGGGCTGTGGTCCAGGAAATTTGTGGTTAAACAAATTGTTCTGGAATCTTGCCGTTTATCAGTCTTAGTAATTTGGCACAACCAGCAGAGACTTTGTAATTAAATTAATTATGAGCTTAAAAGCAAGAAAGGTACCTTGCAACCACATGGAAGATTTGAGAGTAGCTGCCTAAATAGTATTGAAGTAACAAGGTCCTTATTAAAGTGGGAGGTTTTGTCTTGCTGAAGAACTTGTCTTACTGGTGAAGGCTGTGATCTATAATCAAGAGTTGCAAGTGAGTGAAACTAAGCTAGCAGCAGTTATCTTGCCACAGCACCTGCACTGGTGTGTAGTTCCAGTGCTGATGTGGCACCTGCTTGAAGTATCAGATCCCACTAAATAGTCATTTCAGTGTAAGCTGTGCTGTCTGGCTGCCGCCCTGCCGAGTGTGTCTGTGGCTGCAGCTATATTGTGTGCTGGTGGTGGGCTTCCTACCAGCTTTCCTGCAGGAAGAGATCTTAACTGTACACATTTGCTGTACAAAGTTTGGGGTATGTGTTCTACCAATCAGAAACCAGCACTGAAATGGAATCAGTTAGTAAAAAGCATTTCATAGGGCATTCAAACATGAACACAGCAGTCAGCAAGTGTTTGACTTTGCCCTGGGAAAGGTATTCTTTATATTGAAGAGTGTTCTGCCCTAATTTTAGTAGCTTTCCTTCATACCCTCTCCCTTTGTCCCAGAGACCAACCTTTGAGCCTAGAGTATGAATGGATTTAAGAGAAAAATGGTAGTTACAGGTGAGTGGAATACACATGGAGGCTTTTTATACTATGTAAAAACATGTCTGATGATTTGCATTCTGTGTTTTTTTGGTCTTACAACCGGTTTTACAAGCATTTTTGCTTGTCTGCCCTGGTACTTCCCTCAAGAGGATATAAACTGGAGAAGTACAATTAGAATGATGAATTCTGTTTCCTTTCTAACATCGTGGCTTCTTAGTTGATAGTCCAGTTGAGCTACCAGGGCTATGAAGACAGTACTTCTCTGCCATTGTCTCAAACTTCCTGCAGGCTCCGGAGGACAAAGTGGTGTTTGATGCTCAGAAGAATGGCAGTATTGAGTGGAACAAAGTCTGCCTCGTTCAGTATTCTGTCTGAGGATGACCAGTATAAGGAACAGGAGAAGTATAGAGAGCCTTTCCAGCAGTTTTCTTGGGAATTTCCTGAGGTTTTCATTTGTATTTGACTACTACTTGGCAATTATGACCTATCTCCATTTTAAAATATTTGAAATATGAATGATATGTAGGCTGTAAAACAGATGAAGTAAGTATGTTAATAAGTGTAGGGAGGATAGGATTGGGAGGGGGCTGAAGTAAAATGCTTTCTTTTTTCCTTTCTTCAAGCTGATGTCACCTTTGATTATCGTGTTGCTTGAAACAGTGGTAAGTGAAGTTCAGTGAAGGCCCTGGTGCTAGGACAGCCTTGCTAAATGTTTAATCGAGCTGTGTTGGGGCTGAAAACTTGAAGTACTGATGTCTGCTCTTACCCCTGAGCTACACTTCAGGCTTCTCACCAGACCAATTAACACTATTTTTTCCTGAAACGAGTTCTCCCTAGCTGAAGGAGCACTCTCCCAGCAACATTGGTACTAGTTGCATAGTGGCAGGTCAAGAATGATAAATATGTGCCCCAAAATGAAGTTCAGGGGTTGTTTTTTGTGGAAAGAAAGAGATGAATGGACTGTAATAAAACAAATGGTTAGGCCTTAATTTGAAATTGGTAAGTTGATTGAAAAGTAAAGGTATTTTTAAACAAATCTAAGTTAATTGAAGACGAATATACAGCTATTAAATCTGTGTTTCATCTTGCCTGACAAAATAGGAAATAATTTACCCTAGGCTTACCTTGGTTTCTTTCAGGGTGAGTATTGCAGATACAAAGGTCCAGCAAAAAACATTTTACATGTAAACTCTTGTGTGTTTTGAAGTTTAAATCCAGCTAGTAACTAAGTACCTCATCCTACCTACCGTGGTAGGATGGAGAGGAGAATATGAAGAAAGGTAAAAGGAATGGGTCGAAATGAGAACAGAATTGAAATTAAACATAATTGCACCGTAAAGGAAGACAACAAAGAGAAACCCCAAGATAAGCAAGTGATCATAAACGTGCCCAGCCTGAGCCATGGTCCATGCCTCCTGGCCAGCTTCCCCCGGTTTATATACTGGACATGACATGCTACTATGGAATATCCTCTGGGCTAGTTTGGGTCAGCTGTGCTGGCCTTGCTCCCTAACAGCTTCTTTAGCCCCTCCTCACTTTCAGAGACTTATGGTTGTTGTTAAGTAGTGCTACCCCAACATCAAACTGTTACCAACTCTTGTCATGCTGAATCCAAACCCCACAGCACTGTACCAGATATTAAGAAGAAAACCTAAGTAACCCAGCTGATACCATGATAGTGTGTTAGCTGTCTAGTAGTTAGGTAATTTTCTGCAGCAGAAAATACAAGTAAAATTGCTGTCTTTTGTTTCATGCACTCCACCAGAAAAGTACAATATTGAAAGATGGTGAGGGGCAGTTCTTAATGTCATTTTGACTTCATAACTAAAACTGTTAAGGGTATGAGTATTCCTCAGAGTATAAGAATAAACATTTTCTGAAAGTAGTTGGAGTAGGTATTTTCTAATTCTGAAAATTTTATTAAACTGCCTATTTACTAATGCAAACAGAGAAGTTTGGTTAGTGGGAATTAATGCTCCTTCCGCCCTTCCTGTTTCACAGATTATAAACCACACATTATAAAAATTTAACGGTAGGAACAGGAGCTACCTCTAAAACATCTCGAAGTAGTAATTTATAATAAACACTATCACAGTGCTAAGAGTGCTTTCTCAAAAAATTTCCATGGCAGAGAAGAGTGTTTAGGCTTTTGAAAATGTTTCTGAAGTAGCACTTTTACACTTGTCTGAACTGGCTTGTCTTCATTTACATGTATTTCAACTTAATTTCTGTTGCTAGTGAAAAGTTGTTCAGTATAGTTTTTACTAATTTGACATACAGGTTGTAAGGCTGCTGGAAACCTTTTTCCATGTAAAGAGATTTTAATATGCTGATCCTCTGGCAGGGGTTGACTGCAAGGTGTTTTGCCGTGGTTTTGCTCTGTTTTTAAATGCTGAGAAGATGACTAGAAATTATATGAGTACTTTCTCCTGAAAGTATCGTAGTTTCTAGTTTTACAATTTAAAAAGTGACACTGAACAATTGTAACAACTGCTTGATATATTTTCTATAGAAGTGCAGTCTCTTTATGAGCCATGGTGGATATGGGTACAAAGATTTTACCTTACAAATATGATTTCCTAGGAGCTACAGATGTGCAGAGTCCTGTGGTGTAAGGACCATTGACTTCCTGATGGCTATTGCCTGACAGTACTAACTTTCAAAGGAAATAGCCACTTAGCTTCTAGTTTTGGTTGAATAAGTTTGACAGTGACAAGGATGGTTCACTATAATAAAACTTTCTCACCTACCTGTAAAAGAAGAGGAGGAATTCTGTTATTCTGAGGTAGTGCTCCTGGAGATGCTCTATCTCTTGGTCTTATCTACTGGTTTTTTGTAAGGGCTACTTGTGATTTTTTTCACTGAGTTAAGATCAGGGAATCCTGAAGTATTGTTTACTATCAACTCGTAAAATGCATTTAAAATGACAAAAGAAGTATGCATAGTTGGTCTTTCCTGAAGTTACATCTTTTATAGAAAGCTCAAACTTCCACAGATAATCTGCTTTATCTTCCAGCATAAGATTTCTTACTCTGGGCCAAGGTTGTCACCTTGGTGTTTATATTGCACTCAGTTTTGTCCCAGTCTCTTAAAGATAGTATTCCTCCTCTTCTATACTCCTCTAATACTCTCTTGTATTGCTTTCCTTTTAACAGTTATGTATTAAATATAAAAACCCCACAAAATTCCAGGGAACTACTAAATGAGCATTTGTTTTGCAAATGCAAGATGTAACCAAAAGCATGTATTCTATTACTATGTGTTAAAGCCACGTGTAGCAGTGCTCTTTATGTCTTCCATGACCCCTCCTCCCTCCAGGGGGAAATCTGCTAATGGGCCATTGAGTCTCACTGCATGACTGATACAATTACATCATCCCATTGGGAGATGCTCCACCCAGGGGGAGGAGCCAGGCATTCCTACCTGGATATAATCTGAGAAGCGAAAGTCAGCCTTTCTCCACTGGATTCCCAGAGAGACCAGATCCATCTACACCACTAGACCTTCAGAGAAAACTACACCCTTCTACAGGATCACTGCTTCAACAGAACCACATCAGTCACTCCAGGAGGGCTGCAGCCACCGTTTAATCACACTGCTACCAACACCCTGCCCAACAGGGCATCAGGTTGTATTCTGACTCTGCCAGTGTCTTTGGGGGTTTTTTTGTTGTTTGTGGGATTTTTTTGGAATTACTGCATTTTTATTCTAATGTTCCTAGTAAAGAACTGTTACTCCTATTCCCGTATCTTTGCCTGAGAGGCCCTTGATTTCAAAATTGTAATAATTTGGGGGGGGTTACTTTTTTTTCCATTTCAAGAGAAGCTCCTGCCTTCCTTAACAGACACCTGTCTTTTCAAACAAGACAGCATTCAGCATTAATCCCAGAAGGTCTGTAAGAATATATGAAACTTCTGTAAAGGGGAAAAAAAGAGATCTATGGGACTCAAGGATATAGTAATGAAGTATGTGATGAGTTTTAAAAACAAGACCAGGTCCTGTAATTGATGTGATTTGACATCTGTGATTTGCTCTTCAGAAATCAGAGACAGAGTCTAGAAGTTAGAGTCATTTATGAGGTAAATTGCAGATCTATCAGCAAGGACAGCTAGCAGGGTTTCATGTTGTTTCAGATATGGAAGGTAAATCCTTCTCTCCTTCTGTGTTTATACTGAGCTCTCGCTGGAAAGTTTCAAGCTATAAAGTAGGTGTTAGGAAAAAAAGTGCGAGGTGAGTATGATTTTAAATAAAAAACATTCCTACTCAATTAATGTAATGGGCTAAAACTCAACTGTACTTTGTATAGTATTCTCCAAAAAGCCATAACCATTTTTCAGAAATATCTCAATTCTGCAGAAATAGGCTCCATTGAACTTGCTCTTCTCTCCTTGACTATTTTGAAGTTTGGCTGGGAAAAAGGCACCTCAAATTCATTAAAAAGGCAGAAATTAATGTCTGTGAGGATGACAGCCTTTTCTATAGCAGCAGCAAAAAGGACTATCAGCAGAATTGGCATCTGGCCCTGGAATCAAAGCATTCTGAGCTTCTGCTAAAGCTTCCAAAAGAGGCATGATAATGAGGTTTTAGAAAATTCCTGGGATGTCTTGATTTCATATACAGTCTAACCCTACTGCTGAACTTTGGTGATTAAGATAAATAATATATGGGCCAAGCAACAGTAAGTTATGAAGTATTTGTTTTCTGTGATTCGCTGAAGTAGTCTCCCCTTGTGCTGGGATTTCACCTTTATAAGAACTTAGTCATTGTTGGTGTGCATAGACTTACCACTTGCTAAGAAATCTGCCTAGTAGTAGTTGGAGTGTCAGAGGCTCAGAGCTAAAGTTCATGTGTTACCAGCACTAATATCATCAGCCTAAGGGTGCAAGAAACCATTTGTGTCAGCCTTGGCTGAGCTATAGGGAGCAGTGAACTTCTAAGCTAGAAATGTCTCATGTTTGGGGGTTTTTGTTTTGGTTTAGTTCAGGGGATTTTGTGCATAGCTTACAAAAGTTTCTACTTTAATAGCCCTCCCTTCTTAATTCTGGTTCTAATTTTTTTCCATTGTGCACTGAGACTAGAGGAGTTTGAAATATTTTCAGGCTAAGAAACATTCTGCACTTTCCTCACTACCTCTTTTGAGTGCAGCATGTCTATCAATACTGTTGATCTGAAATTTGTTAATGGTTTTCATTCATCAAATTTACTAACCCGGGCTGATCTTTTAATAGATGTTAAAAGAGATTAAAATAAAAGTTGGCACTAAATTACAAACCTTTGCCTTTTAGTGTACATAAGATCATCTTTTGGGCAAGAATTATAAAATCATTTTTCTTGTGAGACACATAAGGTATTGCTGTGGATGTGGCAGTAAAATCTAAAGACCCCTGACCTGGAGGGATATGAAAGAACTTAGAAACTTCTGCAGTTAGCTATCATCAGTGATTTTAACTATTTTTTATGGACATGCTCACTCATCTATATTTAATATTCTACTGTAACTAAGAATTGATGTATTGGCAGCAAAAATGCATATTTTCACACAGTTGCATTGACTCCTCTCACTGGTCAGTATGTGCCTCCAAACATTGCTCTCCACTGGTACGTAGCTTCAGTTGGAAAACAGAAGAGCTATTAGAAGTGTTTTGGTTATTTAAATGTGGTGTCATTAAATAAGTTCACAGATTTATCAGCCAGGTGTTTACTTAGTCATAAACTGAAATTTTTTTTTAATAGACCATAATAGATTTAAGTTTTCAAAATGAAACTTCCCTGTAAATGTTCTTACTTACTGCTATTTTAAGATCTAAACTTTACAAAAGAAAAAACAATCTCTTATGTTTTTACAGGATCAAAGCTAACTGAAATTTTTTTAAAAAATAAAGCCGCTTAAAAGCATAATATTCTTTATCTGCCCCCTACAGATCAGAGAATAGCAATTTATTTTCTCTAGTTACCAGTTGCCATGTAAAATTAAAACCTTGCTTCTAAATCTAAACTTGTGCTTCTAACAGCATGATACAGCTACATTAGTTGTACCATATTAAATTACAAATTTGTTCAGGTTTGAGCACCAGTTACGTTGCCTGCACTGCACTGCCCTGTGCAAAACAATCAAGAGATTTCTGGTTAATGCGGCATAAGCTGGAAAGGGAGAACTTAAACACATGTGCTGAAGTTCTATTTTATGTTAAGATCTAATTCTGGTACCACTCAAGGCCAGTGTAGAAGTAGAGAGTAGATCTTCCAAAAGAAGATTATTTAAAAGCAGCAAGCACAGCCTAAGGTACTAATATAGTCAGAGTTCTTCATCCCTGTGCTCTGGTCTGATGTATGTGCAGTAAGTGAGAGTTCCCATAGGGCAGCATTCTCCAGGTATCTTTAAAAAACAAAATTAAAAATCATTTGCTTACAAAAGGTTTTGTTGTCTGCAGACATGCTGCATTTTGGTAGTTACTCTGCCTTGCACTTGGCAAGGGTCATAAATGTGTAGGTGAGATTGTTCTTTTTTTACAAGGACCTTGAAGACAGAAGGTTATTTGGGCTCACCCATCCTTGAAAGGATTTTTAGGTTCTTTGGTTACATGTTAAGTAGCCTGGAACATTTGATCTGAAAGCTGTGTATTGCTGCATCTGACACTTTCCTGAGTAATCAGCCATGTAATTACCAGCCAACTAAAAAGGCCTGGGACATAAGCCCAATTTCTGGCAACAGATCATCCATGCTGTAAAGGGTTAATGCAGTCTTACAGCCAAAGCCTGAGCAGCAGTTTAATATTTAGGCATGGTTTAGAAGTTAAGGTGAGTGAGATCTTAGCTATGGGAATGCAAGCTGTGCTCTCTGTATTTGCCTTACAGCTGGAGAACACCCCATGACCTGTCTCATCTGCTGTATGGCTGTGGCTATGGTGTCTGTGGTGTGCTGTGCTCTCTTCTCCTGGGAAAGATGCCCAGAGCTGGAGAAGAATATTTTGTGACCCAATGATATGCTGTCTGCCTTCAGAGATGGGCTTAATGCAGTAAGTAACTTATGTGGGGTTAAGTAGATGCTGAAGCTCTCTTTCCTTCAGCAGGCTTTTACAAGGGTGCCAAGTACTGGAATCCTTATGGCTGCTAGGCAGTACAGGATGTAAGGGCCAGGCTGGATGTGTGTCTGGGGCAAAGCAAGGGCTCTAAATACAGCATTAAGTTCTCTATTGACACTTTCATTTGTGGTTGTATTCAGTGAGCTGCAGCTTCAGCACTTGGCTACCTTGCACTGCGCAAGTGGACAGGACAGCACTGCTGTCCTGAGATGACTCGGAGATTGTTTTGAAGATGGATGCTGATGAGGAACTCTCTGCAGTTCTCCTGCATGAGTCCTTTTATGGTAGAATGCACTAGAACATGGAGGAAACTTCTTTCTCCAACTTTTCCATGTTAATTTGAGGAAAATAGGGCAGTGTATGTGGTAACTCTCCTGTCACTTCTTTGCTGAATATCTTGTCTCCTCTTTCCATGGAGCTTTGCCAGGCACTGACCTAATGGTAGCATTCCTCTAAGAGCTTTAAAGCATCAGATGCTTAGGATAACAGGAATGGAAAAGGCAGCAGTTGTGTCCTAACTCTTGCCCTTGTGCCCACAGCAATAATAAAGCAGTATTCTTTGGTCAGATTGGGAAGCCTTTTCCCACATTCTCCTCACCCTTGATAAATCTGTGGGCTATTTTATAGGAATCTAATGATTTATAGGTCTAAAGTAGAGAGGAGTATGTGATTAGAAGGAATCTGGAGGAACATTTGCATGTATACTTTTCCAGGAAGTGGAAAGGGTTTGGGAAGAAAGGAACAGATTACCAATTACATGTTCTGCTTGCTGCAATGACAAGGTATTTCAACTGCTAGACTGAAGAGCAGAGACCAATATTCAGTCCAATAGTAGATATTGGCTAATGGAAAAATACAAAGATAGGGAAGCATAGATACAATCGTATGTTCTGGCAACCTCTCCCAGTTTATGCAATTCCTCCACTAATTTCTGTTGCAAAATTTATATCAGAGTGATATCTTTATCTCCACATTTAGCAATTTTAGATGGGTGTTTCTTGCATTAATTAGTTATTTTGGGGGTTTATGGAAACACCTACGGCTTCATGTACCAATGCACTCCCCAACTTTAGCTGTAGGTGTGTAAAAGTAGCAGTTTCTGCTTGGCCATTTGCCCGTTTGATTTAATGTTTCCTAGTTCTGCTGGAAGAATGAGTGAGCAGTTATTCTCTAGTTTTCCCCTTGCTACTTCTGACTTGTAGGCCTGCATTAGGGTTCTTCATCTGTCTCATCTATACTGAAGGTATAGGTTCTGAATAACTTAGCACTTTTTTGTCAGTAAGCATGTGCCATTTGTAGTTCTTTGTTGCAAGGCTGGACCTATTTTCTGAGTGACAATAGTTAGTTTGGGACGGCTTTCAGTTGGCATTTCCACAATACATGTGGAAGAGACTTCACTGTCTTCTGAGCATGCAAAAATAGAGTGCTCTCCTCCTCCAGTCCTCTTTCAGTACTTGCACATTAGCCTACAGCATACTGCAAACACATTGAATTCTACAGTGATTGCTCTGAACCCTCAGCTGGTAAACAACTGTTAAAATCTTCTAATTTAAGTTAGAAAAAACCTAAAGATATTAACAAATGTGAACTGAACTACCTTCTGCTGCTTCCCTTGTGCCTCTGTCTTACAGAGTCAGCTCAGGAGTGTTTTGTTTGGGGGTAAATGTACCTCTGTGTTAGGCGATGATGTTGATATGGAAGAGGTAAAAACAGTGGATAATATTATTGGAAAAAATACTTAAAACACTGATACTTCACAGAAATGAGCAATTCAATGCCCTTTCACTGGCAGTGTTGCTACAGCACAGACATTAAACAAAAGTAAGAGAAGGTTTTAACACCTTCAGTCTATACATACAATTCAACAGCAAAAGAATTCCTGGGAGAGCCTCGTTCTTCTTCATTGCCAGACTTATTCTCTGCCTGCAACTATCTGGGGAAATATTTTACAGAATGCAGGTGATTTCAACCTCAAAAGCCTTGTCTCAAGTCTGTAGGATCAGACTTCCATCTCGTAAAACTAGAAGAATTAAAAATTTAGTTACTTTGGGTTTTTGATTAGGAGGGTTGGGGGAAAGAAGAGAAAGAAGCATCAATTCATGCATAGAACTGTATTTGTAAAGATTCAGGGTAAAGAACTGTATTACAGCATCTGTCCACTCCAGCAAGGCCACCTAGAGCTAGTTGCTGGGGTCCATGTCCACACAGGTTTTGAATATCTTGAAGGACAATGACTCTACAACTTCCCTGGGCAGCTGATACCAGTGCCTGGTCACTTCTCACAGTGAAAATGTGTTTCCTGATGTTCAGTGTTTCAGTTTGTGCCCATTGCCTCTGGTGCTGTGAATCATATTGGATTTGCAAATGCTTTGTTTGTTCCTTTTGTTTTCCTGACTTAATTAGAAGAAGTGGAATGTTTGAAGAATTAGCAGTGTCAAAGTTAGACCTTTAGAAATACTTTAAAGATAAGGAGGATTAACCCTGATTTTAAGAAGTGCTACTCTGCCTCGATTTGAAAGTTTGAATACGTACAAGTGATATGACTGGAAAGAATGTTAAAAGAAAATATTACTATTAGTTATGTTAGTAAAGTTTCTTTGCTGAAATAGTATTTTAGATGACAAGCTATTTTTTATAGAATGGACTCTCAAATTTCCATATTAAAGACTAAGACAGTCATATATGAAAAGTATTTCTTCTGAATAAAATTTAATATATGTGATTAATCTCCTTTTTTCTCGCATTTTTCTCTTAATAGACACAGGCCTTGCATTTTATAAAGCAACCTATCTTTTAAGATACAGAATTTGACTGACAGAATGTAGAAATTGCACAAACTTTTAATTAAACAGGTATTTCCCCAGATAGATTTATTTTACCAAGGATCTCACAGGGCAAATAAGCCACTAGCCAGCTGTGCACTACACTGAATAAAATGCAGACAGCAATCCTTTTCTGATGTTAAATATATTTTATAATATATAGGTATATTAATAACTTGGCAGCCTTGCCAACCAGGCTAAGGGCAGGGAATGGCTTGAAAAGCACACTACTGAGAAACCTGAAGAGTGGCTCATCAATTTCAGAAGTCTGCTATGGCAGACACTGCACAAAGGGTTTGTTTTGTTATTACGAGCAATGACATTTGCTGTATGACCAGAGTAATCCACCCCTCCAGGGCTGTAGCTGGTACACATTTCATAGCTCAATTACAGGGAATTCTACAGACAAGCCTAAATTTCCAGTGAGTACACACTTTGGAAAAGTGAGGTATCATAGAAACTGAAGGTAAGATTCCTGTTGAGTTTCCTAGATTTTTGTTCTTTGTTTAGGATGATTGTTTAACTGTATGTAAGTAGCTCCAAAGCAAAAAATAAGTTGCTTAGTCTATTTGTAATAAATGAAATTTATTTTTCACTGCTTTACCTGTCCTACTCTGTAGTTGGTCTTCTTGTACTCACTGGTTTTACCACGGGTGTGCTGGGAGGCACTGAAGTTTAGCTGTGGCTTCAGTGTGGTTCTACAATGGTTGTAACAGGAACAGGAGCAGGCAGAGTCTTCTCATACCAGGAAAATTTAGGAATCAACACAACTTTCATTATGGTGAGAAGCTGTCAAACTTCCAGGCATGTGCAGAGAAGCTCCTCATGTAAATCTAAGTCACCAGGTAAGTACCTGCATACTTACCCTTGGCAAGGGTATTTTTTCAATGATTTACATGATTAAAAACCTCCATTCGTTTAACGGATTTTTCCACAGAATTACAGAATTTTGAGTTGGAAGTGACCCATAACAATCATTGAGTCCAACTCTTAAGTGAGTAGCCCATGCAGGGATTAAGCCCGACACTTTGGTCTTACTAGTACGATGCTCTATATGAGCTAATCCTGGGGTTTTCCTGGGCATGCAACTTTTGGCTTTGATCCTAGGGCTAATAACGGAGCTATACTTGGAGGAACTGTGTATCAGAGTGCTTCCTGCTTTCTATGTAAAATTTCAAAGGATCAAATAACTGCAACTCTGACTGTGATTTTAAGTCAGGGTCAGCTGTGATTTTAAGTAAGGGTGCAAATCTGTTCATTAATCCTAGTATTTTTATTGTTTTTACTTCTGTTTTATAGAGGAAAAAGTTAAGTGCATAAAAAAGTTTTCCTCTAAAAATGGGTCTGAAAGCTGGAGTTACTTTCTCAAGAGTTTGCCACCTACAGTTAGGCAGACTGGCTGAGAATTATAATGAAACACAAGTTCCACCTCAACACGAAGAATTCCAGTGCTCTGCCACCCACTGAGTGTGGCAGAGCACTGAAACAGGCTGCCCAGAGAGGTTGTGGATCTCCCTCTCTGCATAATTCCAAACCCACCTGGCCATGTTTCTGTATCACCTGCTCTAGGTGACCCAACTGCTGGCCCGGGAGTTGGACTGGACAATCTCCAGAGGTCCCTTCCCAACCCTAATGATTCCGTGATTTCTCACAGTTTTCATTAGCTCCAGAGAACAAATTAATTCATGAAATTCAGGTAATATTCTGGACCACATCTATACTATAAATGTAACACTGAAACACCTTCTGCAAACATCTGAAAACAACATGCTGCTTTGGTGCAAATCCTCCAAAACTGGAAAAACTGGGAATCTGGAAAACTGCTCCCCAGGCTTGTTTTTGATAATATTACTTTTTTGATAATATTACTTTTATTAATTTTGATAATATTACAATTTTGTTTTGATAATATTACTTTCACTGCCCAGCTAGCAGAGCTATGTTCTTGGAAAAAGCTATTAACTTTTAAATGGAAAAAAGAATATGTATTTTTATAAAGAATATGTTTAAAAATACCACTCAGGTTTGCCCTAAAAAAAATTAGCTTTTGTTCTAATTTTTTTCAGGAAGTTGTATTTTTTTAAAGGTGGGGCAAAAAGTAAAAATTTCCTTTTATCAATTTTTAAAATTAAAATTAGCTGGACTACTTGACAGTGTACATCTGCCTTGTATTTGTTGCTATTTCAGACAAATTTGTGGAGTGCTCCAGCTTTTAATGAAGTCTTACTGTATCAAATGCTTGAAGAGATTTTTTTTCCTCATATCACCCAATACCAGTTGTATGTTTCATATACTTATATGCTAGCACGTGAGCATTTGTTGACACTGAACTAACACTAATTGTCTGTGCTTGCTCCACTGCACAGATTCAAGTGTTTTTAAAGTACTGGAGATATGCTGGAAGTATTCGGCCAGGCTCAGGGGCAGCAGGCACTGCTCAGCTTGTGTCTGAGCCGCCTCTGGGGAAGCGAGTAATCCTCTATGTGCCTTCCTGCCTCCGTTTTGCCGTCTTTATCTGGGGACACAACTCTGGCAGAGATCAGTAGGTTGGTTTCCAAGTTTCTCGTGTAGGGCGTCCAAGCGCGACGTGCTCAGAAGTGGGATTCTGAAGTGTACGCTCTGGCAAGGAACTCGCCTCTGACAGCGCTGTGCAGGCAGACCCACATTCCGCTGGGGCCATCAGGAGAAAGTTAAGTCACCGCCGAGGGTGTGCTCCAAGCCTGGCTGCGGGGCCAAGGCCCCGTTCCTGGGGCCGCGCGGCGCCCCAGCTATTGCCGCTTTCAGCGCCTTCCCACCGCCGACCTCCGCCCCGGGACCCCGTCCGACGCCGCCGCTCCGAGCAACGCCTGAAGGCAACTCCCGTTCCCTTTGGCTAAAGTCTGCCTCCGCTCGGCGGTTCTGGCGTGGCGGGCAGTCCGAGGGGCCGGAGCTGAGCGCGGAGCGCCCCTCTGGGCAGGGGTCAGGCGCTTCCCGTCTCGAGTGCAGGAACGCCGAGCGCCGCCGGGCTCGCCTGGCCGGCAGCCACACAAAGCGTGGCTCTCCCCTCCCTTTGTCTGCGTGGCTTTGTCTCCTCCGTCCCCTCCCCG
>VWYI01009488.1:67009-84509 GCA_013399455.1 Anthoscopus minutus
GGGGCGTGGGGGAGCCGCTCCTCCCGCGGGAGTGTGGCGGGGAGGGGGGGAAGTCGGTCACTGGAGGAAGTTGTAGGACATCTGAACGCGCGGAGCACGTGTTTCCATCGGGCTCATGGCCGCCGCCGCCGTGGGTGGGTGCGGGCTGGGCAGAGCGCTTTGTTCCTCTCGCTTGCCCGGCCGGCACCGAAGTGGAGGCGGGAAGGGATCCCGGCCGCGCCCGGGGCCTGGAGAGGCGGCGTGCGCCGAGGGGCAGCGAGTTTGCAGCGGCCGGTGGAGGCGGCAGCGAGTGTCAGTGACGGTATCTCGGTGCATGTGGCAGGTTTGCTTGTCCTGCCACCCCCGCTGTTGTCTTTTTGCTCCATTTCTAACTTGTTCAGAGCGTCTTAGGGAGTGTGTTAGAGACATGGAAGGTGAGTCAGTATCTCTGGGTTGTGTAAAACCTGCAGTGAAAGCTACCCCACCCCCCTAGGCAGTGGTGTCAGGGCTTCCTTTGTGTTAGTGCTTCTTTTGAGGAATTTCCTGCGCTTTGCCAAACTAAAAAAAAAAATCAGGGCCGTGATCTGGTATTTTTTATATTTTTTTCCCATTACTTTCAAAGAATAGGATAGTTTGTTGCATGTATTGTCACTTGAATTGTTCTACTCGAAGATATATTTAGCTTAATTTTGATGCTTATTGCATTTGAACAGATATCTGGAAACATGGCTACTGAACATGTTAATGGGAATGGTACTGAAGAGCCCATGGATACTTCTGCTGCAGTTACCCATTCTGAGCATTTCCAGACATTGCTTGATGCTGGTTTACCACAGAAAGTTGCTGAAAAACTAGATGAAATTTACGTTGCAGGTAAGATCTAAGACTTGCAAAACTACACATACAATATTTATTGGATTCTGCTGTCTTTGGGCTAAAATAGCAACTTTTTGTGGTTTCCAAAAGTATGGGAACTCCAGTCTTACCAAATCTGAATAATTTAGATTCAGTACTTCAATTTATTGTAGTATCTTTCAGAAGAAAGTCCCAGGCTGCTTGGGCTGAGGGGTGGGAAGAAGTATGCAGGGGACCAGAGCAACAGCTGGAATAGGCAACAGATGATTTTCAGGAAGAGCAAGTGATGCGGTCTTTGTGCATTTTTTGTGGTAATTGTAAGTAATGTAAGAAACTAAAATCTTGATATGTATCTTCTTGTGTAAGTGGTACTTCCTGACATAGTGTTTGGGCTCATAGATGCAGAAGTTACAGTGTTGGTTTTTTCAGGTGTAATAATAGCTAGTAATTTTTAAGCTTGATTTTTTGTCTTGTGGTGGTAATTTTTAGTGCTGCAGTTTATTTGTATTTATAGTCTTCTAATAGTGTACCAAGGTACCATTGCTAGGCACGCTGTCAGGCATTGGTATGTTTTGATAGGCTCCGCTGAATTCAGCTTCAGGATATTGAAATTACACATGGTCCATGTGATATCGGGTTTCACAGAAGTCAAATGAACGCATAAATGTGGTGACTTTTACTCTGAATCTCGTCACTTTTGGTTTGTAATTAAAGGATTATATACCCTTAAATATTTAACTTCAAAGGAACAAAATGGTTTTTTAGGTACAGTAACTTATTTTAATTAGGGGTCACTGAAATGTGTTAAGGGTGCTACATTAGGTTTTACAAAGATTACTGATCGAATATAATTAGTAATTTTTTTCTTTTCTGTAGGGCTAGTTGCACATAGTGATCTAGATGAAAGAGCTATTGAAGCTTTAAAGGAATTCAATGAAGAAGGTGCACTGGCAGTGCTTCAGCAGTTTAAAGACAGTGATCTCTCACATGTTCAGGTAACGTTAAGCAATTTAAGATATAACTGTTGAGGGATAATAAACTGTTAGTTGTCTGGGAAGATGTCTGAGTCTCTTCAGTGATCCATGTGTGATATGTGAAGTGAACCCTGTATTAGTTCAAGGTAAAATGAGATTCTGGCTTGTCGTGTTTTCAGAACTGAAGATTGTATCTTTTACAGAACAAAAGTGCCTTTTTATGTGGAGTCATGAAGACATACAGGCAGAGGGAAAAACAGGGGACCAAGGTGGCAGATTCTAGCAAAGGACCAGATGAGGCAAAAATTAAGGTATGTCAGTAAAAAGAAAAGTTACAAAGTCTGCCTGCTGTTGGCTTTTTTGAGTTTGTTGTGATAGGTATGTTGGTTATTTTGTAATGGTGCTTTTCTTAAAAAAGTTATTAAGATTATTTGTCATTGTTGAAAGCTGTCACTTGCAATTTTGTCTTGCACTTCTTCATTTTCAAGTAGAAAGTTAATATAGCAATTGCTGGAACTGAATGTATAAAAAAGTGAAAAAGATTTCACAGTTTGCTCTATATCTTCTTGAGTCACTCTGTTTCACAGCAAAAAGTGTGTGCATACTTGTCAGTGTAGTTACTTGAGTTCAAAATGCCTAAGTTCAGCTAGTACTGATTGTTTTTTGTGTTCTGTTTTTTTCTTGTTTCCACTCCATCCCCTTAGTTCAGATTTAGAGCAACTCCACAATAGGGAGGAGATACCACGTGTCTGAAAAAACAGATTGTAATGGATTTAGGATTTAGCCCACTTCTTATGACATAATCACTGTGCTCATACAACTGTCTTAATAAGGGGTAAATTATTTTTTTGACCATGTCTGCTGCTAGCAGGAGACTGCTTTCTCAAGAGTTACGCATATAATGATTTATTTTAAATACTGTGATTATTAACTGTGCTACTTAAGTTTTTGTCACTGCCACATAAAGCAACAATATTATGAGGACTTGGTTAATAACTTCAAGTAGCATAGCTTTTACTGCTGATGGCTATAGCATTTAAAATAACTGCAATTTTGTAGTTGTAAAATTGCTATCTCTTGACTATAATTTGGCCTGTTTAATATGCAGTTTCTTTGTGTGTAGAATTGATTCGTCTTTGTACAGAATTATTAAGAAAGTCTTCATTTCAGAGGAGTTTCTCATGTGTTTGCATACTGAATGTCAGTTAACATTTTACGTTGGTGGTGTCTGTTACTATGTCTACCTCTATAACTACATGCAGTGGTTCTAGTGAGGGTTAGTTGTCCTGGGATCATCCTCTATAAGTCCACAAGGAATTTGAAGGGAGGATGATAAGAGAAAGGAAGTAGTACTGCCACACTGATAGTTGGGTACCTGAGCAGTCTGCGGTGTTCCAGGGGTGTAAGCACTTAAACATGTGTTCTTTAACTTCACACTTATGAGTAATCTCATTAAGTGCAGGGAACTCTTGTGCATAAATGTCTACAGGATTGGACATGCCAAAGCAAGAAGTGGCTCAGACTAAGATCTTCCTAATTAAAGGGAAACTTATTATTATATTACTTGGCTTTTTTTTTTTAAATGAAAAAAAGGGAATTGGGAAAACTGGATGTGAATCTCTAATTTTCTAGCAGTATTTCTTTACCTAATAGTTCTGTTAATTGTTTTGCAAGTTTCTTGTTGAAGTACTAGCAGTAGATTTGTTTGTAGGAGCTTCAAAGCAGTACAGTTTAAAAGGAATTACAAGCATGTCTGTCTGTAAATGAAGTGCAGCTAAACTTGCTTAGTTTGTGTGTGGTTTTAAAATTTTAAGTTTCTTACTTGAAGGCACTGTTGGAGAGAACTGGCTATACTCTTGATGTGACTACTGGACAGAGGAAGTATGGTGGACCTCCTCCAGAGTCTGTATATTCAGGACAACAACCTTCTGTTGGTACAGAGGTAAGAGGGAGAAGTTTATGCAGATGTAGACTTACTCATTGGAAATACATTTTATAAACAGTGCTTTGTTTGTCTGTTGTAGATATTTGTGGGCAAGATTCCGAGAGACTTGTTTGAAGATGAACTTGTTCCATTATTTGAGAAAGCTGGACCTATATGGGATCTCCGCTTAATGATGGATCCACTAACTGGTCTAAACAGAGGATATGCTTTTGTCACATTTTGTACTAAAGAGGCAGCTCAGGAAGCTGTTAAACTGGTAAGTTTTCTTGGGTTTTTTTTCTTTCTTGATGAAGTGCACTCTGGCTTAGACGCACTTGTCTTCCTGGTCCTAGTGCTTAAATGCTTAAGGTGAAACTTTCATGGTTAGATTACTTCATAAATGTTCACTGGGTGTTAAATTTATTTCCTCATCACATATAAATATTTGCTGACTGCGTTAGGGATGGGGGAAAAAAAAGGCTGATGGACTGCTGTTTGGTCCAGTTAAAGGAGTTTTTATTATTAACCAAAGTTGCGTTAGCAGTACTGACTTCTGAGCTGTCTGCATCTGTATGAGTTCTGTAGAGCAGTGGTGTTGGAGTTTCTGAGGTACAAGGGCAGTGCTGGTCAGGGTGTCTGTGGCTCCTGATGTGTTTCTGCACCAGCAGGGGGCCTGTGCTGGGAAAGTACTTCAAAGTCACAGAATTTTTTAAGATACTTCAGATGGGGGAAAATATGTGTGGAGCATTGAAGGTCTGTTCTGTTTGCTGCAGCTGACAGGAAAACAACATAAATCCTGCTGGTCTAAGGAGCATTCCCTCTGTTTCTCACAGAGGTATGAAGTAGCTTGATGTGGTATACTCCTAATAAGCTGTTCAGGTTTTGTGCATGAAAGTACCATCACTAAAAAAGAGAGTGGGGAGAAACACTATCCTGATCCTTGCACAGCATCTTAATTTTCCTGGCTGAGTTAAATTTGAATTTCTTGAGCTGGTTACTGCTACACTGATATGGCCAGGATTAGAGCGTGGTATGACTCGTGAGTGCAAACCATAAGCATTCTGAAGTGTACTGATACTGTACTGCTATACTAGGGTTAGCATACCTTGTTTTGTAATGAGATATAGCTTAAAATAAGGTGCCCTACTGACATGCAAGACAATTGTTGGAGACAAATCAAGCTAAATATGGGAATTTGTTTTGAGAAAGTACGCTAAAGTCTGCAGAAGTAGAAGTACAAAACCAATTTGATATGTGCTGGTTAGCTTTTTAAATAAGAGCAGCTGATTGTTCTAGTAGGATATACTGGGGATAACTGCGTGTTGTCTTTGTGCTTTCATTGTCAACTTAGCTGTTCAGAGTGTATGTGAACTCTTAAGAGTTAACTCTTAAAGCCTAGCAAAACAGTGGATCAAATAATCTAAGTTCTCAGACGCACCTAGTAAATGGCAAAAACAATTTTTCTTCATTTAGCTGGATTCTGCTAAAAGGGGGTATGCTCTGGAAAGTCATTCAAGTCATGTTTCCAGAAAAGTAACATCAGATCCTAGCCTCTGTCTTCCACTAAAGGATACAAGGGAAGGTGCTTCTTGGTGTCCCTTTATGTCTGATCTTTGATATGCAGAAAAAAGCACACTGTGTTCTGCTTGTCAGTTAAATAGCTGCTGAGGGTAATAGCTGAGAAGTGTTGTAGTTGATGGAGCAGTCTTTAAATGTTTATGCTAAACTCTTTAGAAAGTAGGGTTAGTCTTAAATCAGATTCTGTGATATGTGTCAGGGGTTTTTTGGAGTGATTCCAACCATGACTGACTGACTAGTTTGGTATATAAGTTACCCAAGTTATTTAGAAGTAGTTTTCAGGAGTATTACCAAATTGTGGCTATTCAGCTCAGTTGAAAATTGTAGGTCTATAACTTGTATTAGTTATACATGCATGGGAGATACTGCTGAAAGACCTCTTCAAAACACTGAATGCTTGGTTCTAGTCATTTTCATAACCTGTTGTTTTGACAGGTTGTGTTCTTTTTGATACTGCTTGTAATCTTATGTGTATACAACTTAGTTCCCAGCTTTCTGGATTCCTTGGGATAATGGTTCTTATTTCCCATCTTTTGGAGGAGGCTGATTTTTCAGGACAATACAGAAAAAAATGAGATTAAAGGTCTCTGCATTGTCTATAGGCTTTTGGGGAATAAGAGACAGCTATGTTTTTGTCAATACCCAAACCACAGTAGAGAATTAACTGACCTGTCTTCAGGCTCTTGGATTTGGTGTAACATATTTTGCATACGGTTCATGTTTGTGTGGCTGCTGTATGTATCTTCTGCAGTCTGTAAGTCAACTTAATATAAAATGGAACTAAAATTTCTGGGTACACTTAATATTGACTTGCTTTATTCTTTAACAAGAAGGAGTCTTGCTGTTTAAAAGGTTGAAGTCTTGATTTTGTTTATGTATATGCATTTTTAAGCCACTTATAATTAATTACTCTTCATATCTGTAATTCTTCTCAGTATCAGGCCATAACATCGCTCCAATGTGTCTTAAGCACAGCCAGAACTATTTTAAACACAAGTTAGGGAATTCTCTCCTTTTTTATGACCAGTATTTAATTCAGTGTGGTTAACCCTTTGCTGGTTAAGTAGAAATGGCATCTCAGATGTTCACACAAGCATTCACTATTAAAGTATGATTTTTTTAATCTCAGTTATTTTTTCCTATGTTGTTAACATGTTTACTTTATACTGTTTAGGAATTACAATTCCATTTGTGTTCTTTTGCACACATGTTCAATTCTCCTTCCTATCTCATAAGAAGTTGCTAGAGTTAAGTTTTTCAAAAGATTTCTGTGTGAATAAGGTTACTGTAGATATGTACAGATTAAAAACTTGTGAGGTGAAGCTAGTAGGAAAACTATTGAAGCATTCAGAATACTTTTGACTAGAATAGGTGTAAGCTTGATCCAGAGTGGAGGTACAGGTGAGTTAAGCAGTTTGCCAACTATGCATAGAGGTATAGCTTGCCATTTGCTCCTAATAAACTAAAATTGGTAGTAAAAATTCAAATCAGTAAAGCTACAAGACAGACCTTCTGCATATTTTGACTTGTTAGTGAGTAAGTTCCTGTATAAGTCAGTGAGAAAAAAGCTAAAACTATTATGTTGTCTAGAGGGTGGCAATCTCTGCTACTGACTTCAGACAGAGATTCCATGGTGACAGAAGGGGGAAGCAGTATGCTGACATAGCTACTTTGGTAGCCTGACTGTTTTGGCATTTTACCCAGATCATGATCTGAGCCTTTTTATGTCTAATCTGAGTTTGCAGATGGTATGCAAACTATTTGCTTAAAAATCTCCAACTTGATGGGCAAGAACACCTAACTGGGGACTGTTTTCTCTGTGTAAAGAGAAACACGCAATGAAAAATAGCAGTTAATACATTGTAGGATGAAAAAACTGTTAGAAACTCTCAGTGGAACTGCAGTATGGTAGAAAATATTAATTTTACTTGGTTAATTTTACTCTCATACAACATACTGAGTCGTATGAGAGACTCTTTTAGGGTTAGATGTGTAGTCAAACTTTGGTGTTAGACTTTAGCAGGAGCAGCTGAATAATACTTACTATTATTCATATAGAATAGAGTATTATTGTATTTGGAAGGGACCTCCAACAGTCGTCTGGTCTGTCTGCCTGACCATTTCGTGGCTGACCAAAATTGTTGCTGTCATCTTGATCATCAAGGGCATTGTCCAGATGCCTCTCCTAGACAATGACAGCGTTGACATTGACCACCTCTCTAGGAAGCCTATTCCAGTGTTTGAGCACCCTCTCAGTAATCAAAGTTTCCTAATGCAAGGAAATGTTTCAAGTGTACATTTCAGTTAGTAAATATAGTCACTTTCCAAGACTAATAAACTGTCAGCTTTTTTAAAGGTGTTTCTTTATAAGACTGTTTTTTTAGCTACTATATTCTGTCTCTTCATTAATGTATATGTTTATTAATGGTGATAACATATATACAGTCTTCTTATGCAGCTAGTGCAGATCCTGCTGCAGTTTCCTACTTTAAAATCAACTATTCCTGTCACATGGGCAACAGATATGGAGATAGAAATCCTTTGTTGTCTCCTGCTATGTTTTGAGACATTGTGAAGATGGCACTCTGGGTCCTTTTCACCTGTGTAGTCTCTGTTTTGCTTACTTTTGGCACAGTTACCTAGCTTAGAAAACTTTCAGTGGTGGAGTTTTTGTTTGCCCAAGATAAATATAAATAAATACCTTCCCCCAGATCATGAAAAGCATGATGGGGTTGAGGATAACTAGCTTATGTAGTAAGATTTACCATCATGCACAAAATAAATCATAGAATAAATAGCTAGATGAAATTTTAAAAATCTGTCCTGCTACTTGGCAATAAGATGTTGACCACAAAATTCATTTTCTTAGCTAAAGAGCTGTCTGTTGCAGGGCTTCCAGTTAAAAGTGAGTTGATGTAGCAGCAGTTGTCCTCCCTGCTGCTTATTTGGATGATGCATGTCTGTGTCTGCATCTCAATGAAAGGCATTTTTTGATGTTTTCTCAGCAGATGTCTACAGTAATACTTTTTTTCCTCTTAAACTGCTGACTTGTTCAGGGTTTCTTCCAGACTTTATGGGAGAAGCATTTTAACAGAAGTCTTAGGATTTCAAGTCATTAGAAAATTGTTCTTGCTGTTGACTATTTTTACATGTGTAATGTTTATGCTTTGGAAAGTATTTGTTAATTGCTCTTGAATATTTTCTGAAGAAGACCTGATTGTGACTCTCTTTCTTTTGTTAACTGTGGGACTTCAGGAGGGAATCTGACTTTAATTGCAATTTATGTCTTGTATTACACACAAGTCAAGAATTTATGGCTACAGCCTATAGAAAAACTTGCATTTTGTTCTTCATGGTTGTGAAGGGAGAAGCCTTGACCTTCATGACTTGTATGATTCTGTATGTAAAAGTCTCTAAAGAAAAAGGTATTGAGAAATTTGAACAAGGAGGGAAGAATAATTGTTGGCTGAAATAGTGGAGATACCTTAGAAAACATGGATATACTTCAGAGTAGTTGAATATACAGTGTAAAAATGTGTTCGGCTGCAGAAATTTAATACCATGTTTAGTTCTGGGTTTTCAAAAGTTGAATATTTGATATACAGCTGTTGAAGGGGAGTGAAAATTATTTGTAACTGATAATTGTCCGATACTTTTTTTTCTTGCAGTACAACAACCATGAAATTCGTTCTGGAAAGCACATTGGTGTATGCATCTCTGTTGCCAACAATAGGCTTTTTGTTGGCTCTATTCCTAAGAGTAAAACCAAGGAGCAAATTGTTGAAGAATTCAGCAAAGTAACAGGTGAGTTAGTAACTAGGTTTTGTAGAGCTGGAAAGTGTCAGATGTGGTAATGAGCTTTCTTTTGGTTTATAGTTAAATGATGATGAAACCAAACTGCGACCACTCAGCATTTATCTCAACATTATATGTTGGGGTTTGTTTAGGCTTTTTAAAAACTGTTGTGTTGCTGAGCGCTGATATATTTGCCATTAGACTAGGTGGGTGGTTCTAAGTTCTACCTTTAGAATAAGTGTGTAATGTTTAAAAAAATCTGTTGAAAGAAATTTGAGTTAAAAGTTTAATAATTTTAATACTAATGGATGTTTAAAAACTTCCCAAGGCAAAGCTGAAGAATGTAACTGGTTCTCTGCTTTATAGTTCTTAAATTTTCAAGATCTCTTTTTGATAGCATTTGAACTTGAAAAGGCACTGTTTGATGACTTTCTCTGTTACTGAATTACAGACTACAGTTTCTTTGGAGCAATAAAGTTTTTAGGGATTGAAGCCATGTAACTTGTCTCTTGTTGTTTAGACATATGGAAAAAACACACATTGATAAGTGTTGTAACTTGGGAGTTTGAGAATTGACAAAGTAAAAACTGGCTGCCCCTAGCTCTCCTCCATTCAGTTAGAGAAAGAATATTCTTCCATAGCTATAAAAACACAACCCACATTTTATAATGCAAATCAATGGATTGAAAGCATGACAAATACTGTATTTCATTTCAGAGGGTCTTACAGATGTCATATTGTATCATCAGCCTGATGACAAGAAAAAGAACCGGGGTTTCTGCTTTCTTGAATATGAAGATCACAAAACTGCTGCTCAGGCCAGACGTAGGTTAATGAGCGGCAAAGTGAAAGTCTGGGGAAATGTTGTCACAGTGGAGTGGGCTGACCCTATAGAAGACCCAGATCCTGAAGTTATGGCAAAGGTAATAAAGCTGTAAGGGAACCATAGTACATTTAAAGTGCTCTGTTCCAAATCAGGTATTTCCTGGCATTAGCCAGAAAATAAATAACATCTTTTGGCCTTCTTGACAGAGATGTGATGATAAAAAATGAATATATCCCAGAAATCACATGAATTTAAACACTCTATATGGCCTTATATTATTTTGTGTTCTTGCCAAAATGACACATAGGATGATGTAGTCAATTTTTTTACCTGGAAGTGATAGTAGTGACTCCTAGAGTTAAAATTGTTTAGTACCCTGGAATTTGGAAAGACAGAAATAAAGATATCATCACAGAACAAGCCTTAATTATTTCTAAACCTGGAAATTTATTACTTCAGCATTAGAACATGTTGGTGTTCAAATGTACACAAGTGTATTTTCAAAGTTGCCATTAGCAGTAGCTTCTGAGAAGTTAGGCAAATACCTTGTATTTGGAACTTGGCAGTTATTTTCAATTTGAGGGAGTTAATTCCTTTTTATACCTAGACTGGCAGTATTTTGGACTTCAAATAGTGAGGTGAAGCTGAAGTCTGGACTGTTATTTTGAAGTATGTTGTAGCAGTTGTTTTATATACGTGTGTGGTATCTTGCCAGAAACAAACTACCTGATTTTTTTTTTTCCCCCTCCCATCAGATATTGCCTGATCCTGTCCTTTTCAGTTGTGTTGTGTAGCTGAGTTGTTTAATGGAAGCTCCTAGCTAGCCCATATCCTTATCTCTTTCTCTTTGCTTGCTTTTCGTCTGTGCTTTTACTCTCATCTGAGACACGCCACTTGCTGGAGTCCTACTTTGATGGACCTAGTAAGATAGCTTGGCTGGGATCTCCTCTTTGGTGAGCCATAAGGGAAAAGGGTTGGGGTGGGGGCTCATTTTAGGGAAAAAGCTGCTTTTGTAATACAGGTATTACAGAAGCTTTTGGACTATCTTGTCTGCAGACTTTATTTTTCTTGCCCGGCATTACAGACTGTCAACAGCAGGGAAAGAGTCTTGCAGGTCAAATTTGTGGAAGGTGGCGCACTGTATGTTTAGTGTCTTGGCTCATAAGAGAAGAGACCTAATCCACCAAACTGTCAAATAAGCAGGAATTTCTGTTGATATAACAAAATAGATGGAAAGGAAATTATAGGGGACGTAATCAAGCATCTCTCCTAAGTAAGTTTACAGATGTACAGAGTGAAAGACTAAAGAAATTAAAGCTTGATTGTAGTTTTCCCCATTTACTGAACAGTTTTTTTGAATGTATTAATACTGTCTATTATTTTGTATTTGAAATGGGACATGAAAAGAGAAGAAACATGGAGATGAAGGAAGGAAATGTAGAAAACATGGAGAAAATCAGCTTGCATACATCTAGTGCCACATGCCAAAGATAGGATATGGAGCCTGGGTTGAAGATGTATGGAAGAGCGTGGCTCTGTGAATAAGAATACTGACTGGCTTGTGTCTGAAGACAGAAACTGAGATGATCATTGGTGTCTGACCTTCCTCACTGGCTGTGTTCATTTAGTTTATTTTTGCAACAAGGGAAGTCTCTACTCCAGTCTTTCTTGGCCTCCTGCTGTACCTCTGCAGAAGCTGACTGTATCTGGCCCTTCTCTAAGTGTAAGGTTTACTTCCTGTTCTTGCTATCTTCTAAGAGAAAGCAGCGGAGCTGCTGCTGCAGTCAGCAATGTCCTGGATGTGAGCTGCAGGTTGGCTGTCATTGCTTCTGACTGCTGTCAGTCCAGAGCAAAGGCAAAGTTATTGACCCTTGTCATCATCTTGTCATTAGTGCTATGGTAGAAGGTTGTGGAGGAAACTGTGACTAGGAGAAGTAGGTTGTTTTTATCAGAATAACCGTCTGGCCATGAGTTTTCTTGTCAAGACTGCTAGAAGAGCAAGTCCATAAGAGCAAGCTGTAACGAAGACAAATTCACATATCTAGCCAGAGGGTGAACAGTGTTTAAATCTTTCAGAAGTGGCATGTCATTTCATCAATACATGGACACCTAGTAATTTAATTTTCTGGAATATCTACTCTAGTCTTTTTTCCTTTGTCCCTCTGATAAAATGTTGTGGACAGTACTGTACGGGTAAATATTTATCATTTAAATGGACTGTAACCTTAAAAACAAAGTAGCTTGAGTATGATAAGGGATGAAGCTAGATTCTCATGCTAGATGGATGCAGGAGATTAGTGCTTGTACTAACAGATCAGAGTATAATTGGCTCAGGTACTAACTCTGGCCCAAAGTGAACTTTTTCCAACTTCACAAGCAACTGTGTTGGTAGTTTAATTTCTCTTAAGTGTCACTTTGTTTCCTGTTACACCTGTAGTCTAGCTAAATTTATTAATGTTTTACTTGATTTCTGTAGGATGGCTGAGGCTGGAGAGGACGTTCTGGAGTGGCAGGTTAAGCAGCTAAATAAAGTCTTATGGTTGTGGCTGTCTGGCAGATTACAGGACAAGAGACAGGGCTAGTAACCCATGGAGAATGTGGCCTGAAGTGTTTGTGCTGTAGGTAAGAGGAGGAAAAGGAGCAGATACCAGAAGTCTTGGGATAGTCTAATCTTAAGCAGTTTTTAAAATGTGAGTTCTGCCTTTAAAACTAAATGCTGGTGCTGGGTATATTGCTTCTTAGGAGTATTTGTGGATTCTTGGTGTAGTAATGTGTGAGCTTTAATGAAGAGAACTTTTTTTTTCCCTTCCCTCCCTTTTTAGCTGGCTTAAGTGAAGTAAAAATGAGTTAATCTTCTCTCAACCTGTGCTTTAACCTGCCTGATAGCTTTTGCATCATCTTTGACTCATTTAGTTACACATCTAATCAGTAAGATGAGCAAAGCTATTAAGAAAGTTTCAGCTGTTAAAGATTAGTTGATTTGTCTACACTGGGAAAATTTAAATTAATTGCTTTTTTATTTCTTTAAAAATCACAATATTAAAAGATGCAAAAAGTGCATCTTTTAAAAAACAGTGATTATTCTGGCTAGTTTTTAATCATGTCAGGCATCATGGATTTATTAGGCTACTTAGGGTTCCTTGTGAGGCTCTAGTTTTCATCCTTTTCTAAAGAAAAAGAATACAGAGTATTTAAAAGTTAGTGGTTTTCAAACCCATTGGTTACATCACAAAACGTCCTCTACTTCATTTCCATGGAATAAGGTTAAGGTAGCAGTTAAGATATTTTACTAAAATTGGTTATTATGTATGGGTTACAATAAATAAAAGTTCCTCTTATCATCAAGACATGTAGGAGAAGCTTAATACATAATAGGAAACAGCTTTCCTTGTGGAGTTGGCTATGAGTTTTATGATCTTCTGAGAATGAGCAGGAGTAACTATTGCCAAAGTCTAGAATTGATACACTGGGTTAGATTGATGGTCTGTAGTATCTCATCTTCCAAAATCTGCATTGTATCCTAGTTCAGCAAGTGAGTGAGACAGAGTTATGGAATTCAGTCCTGTTTTTTTTTTGTAATTTAATTACATAGAAGTTCTTCCAAAAAGGGTGTCTGGGTTTATTGAATTGCTGTATGTGGTGGGAGTAAAGTACAACTCTACTTCAGAAATCAAAGCATGCTTTCGTTGATCCTTTCACACCTTGTGTTATTTGTGTTGACCTTCAGGGTCAGGAGTCAGTGCTTCCACGTGCAGTGTTCATTTGATGTCATCAGCTGATTTGAAACCAGTAGGAGCAGGGGGAATGTAAGCAGAATTTGCAGGTCTTGCAGCTGATTGGCAGCTGCACTGTAGGCAGGTAAGACTGAGCATTCATTGGCAGTAGGAGGTGATGTCAGAGCATGGTGCCAGCATGTGGAAGGAACTCTTCTCAGCAAGTTGAAGAGTCTTGTAAATTGTGAGAACACATGGATGACATCATGTGAACACGCTCATGTCCAGTCACTGAGTGCAGCATTGGCATGGACACAAAGATGAATCTCTCAATTCTCTCAGGTCACTAATAGGTGATTCCTGGTTTCCAGTATGTGTTGTTCGCTATCTTAAGTAAGAGTTTGGTTTAAGTCTTTGTCAGACTGCTTTCGATTTTGCTTTATCCTATGCAGATGGTGATTGATGAAACATTATTTTGATGTTTTTGTCCATGTCAGGCAGTCAACAGTTGGGTGATTACCTGCCTTTCTGCTTTTAGAAGCTGCAGAGCAGTCTTTGTTAGCTTAAGAGTTGTACTGCATGCTTTAGCAAGCTGTGGGAAGGGAATAAGCTTCCATAGTTATTTGTGGGTGACTTTTCTTCAAGGGACTTTTTCTCAGTTTGTCTTCTGAGAAAGCTGAAGGGTGACAGGCCAGTGTCAGCCTTATCCCCTCTGTCTGCAGTTCTGTCTTTCAGCAATGGCTTCAGGTCACTGACTGCCCCTCAGGCAAGCAGAGTCCTGACATTAAATGTTTGGTGTAGCTATAGCATAGAAGCCACAAGTTAAGCAGCTTGAAAGCTGCAAGCCTGTCACCTCTGACCTAGATATTACAGTGATGACTGTTCTGCAAATAACTGAGCAAAAGCCTGTCTAAACAATTACATGTTTTGATAAGTTAATTGTTTTGTATGTAACCGATTCTGGTTACCTTCTCTCAAGTTTGATAGTTCTGGGTTGAAGATAACTGCTTCTAGGATCACACTAACACAAATTGTATTGACTTTCAGGATACTAATACTTACATGATCATCTTTGATAACAGATTGAATATTTCTCTCAGGGAATTTGGTAGCTAACTCATGCTGTGTGACTATTTAAATGTATATATTTGTGTATATGTATGTAAAATGCTGTACAGAAAATGTAATGATGGTTTTTCAGTACTACCAATAGCAGTAACTTGCAAAGCTTCATTTTGTGTTTTGAGATTAGATCATACTCCTAAGTCCTTTTTCTTCCTTTTTTTAACCCCTTTAGGTAAAAGTTTTGTTTGTACGCAATCTTGCCAATACTGTAACAGAGGAGATTCTAGAAAAGGCCTTCAGTCAATTTGGAAAGCTAGAACGAGTGAAGAAGCTAAAAGACTATGCTTTCATTCATTTTGATGAACGGGATGGTGCTGTGAAGGTAAGTGGAGAGGACTGTAACTGTGTGTTGTAAGTAGTGTTGTTAGAAGCTCTGACTTGAGAAAAAGCTTTGTCAGGAGAGAAATGATAACATATTGTCACTGGTAACTTTGTCCTCTCTGGGTATCTCCTAGGATGATGCAATTCTAGCTTGAAAAGTGGATCTTAAATGCACCTATCCTAAGTAATTCTGCAGATGAGCTTTTAAGATAATAATGTTGCTATTTGAAACTCAAGCGCCAGAAGTTGAATGACTCTTCTGACCAAATTATTGGTAGAAATCTAAAGTAGTTTCTCTAGGGCAGGTGATAAAAACTTAGATAATATTTTTATTTATTTTTCCAGGAATAAACTTTTTTTTTTTAAAGGAGGGGTGCTGGACAATTTATTAATTGTCATTCCTGGATTTTGCTAGCCCAGTCTTGATGTCATGTGTGGTTAAGGAAGGGAAAGTGTAATTCTCCCACGCCTGTAGTGTGTCAATTTTTTTCTTTTTTTATATTCTGTGGGTGGATGCAGGATACAGGGGGATTCAGTTTTTCTTAGGTATCCATATGTCTTAAAGCAGATGCTTAGGAAGGTGATGGGAAGAGTCTTAGTACAATATATATCCTGTCAGGGCTTAGCTATGTAGAGTCCCTAAAAGCGGTAAGAATCTTTAGGACTCCTCTGCTCAAAATTAACTTGTAGTAATAACTGTGGCCCATGGGAATTGTATGGGGCAGGGAGGGTAAGTGGGGAGTTGATGGTGTGGGATTTGTTTTGCATTTTTTTGAGGAGAAGGGTTGTGGGAAGGCGGTGATGTGGATTTGGGGAGGAGTTGGGGGTTTTTGTGTTTGGTTTGTTTGTTTTTTTCTTCTTATCAGAATGACTCTTTAATTTTTGGTTTCTGGTTGAAAAAGTGATATTATTAGAAGTAAAGTAAAGGAGTAGCAGAACATACTGAGCTCTAGCTTTAGTACTGTTTGCATGTGTGCTGATGTTAGGAATTCATGCATTGTGAAATGTGCACTTTCAGAGGACACTTCTGTCACTTCATTACTTGTAACAGCTTGGAAATATTGAAACCTGCTTTCAGTTTTGAGGGGAAGATTTCTAAACTGATACATGAAGTCCTGGGTTTGAGAGCCAAGTTCAGAAGCAATGCATAACTGGAACCCATAATACTTTGCATTCTGGTTGTTTAAATTTTTTTTTAGCTTTATATTGTTATTTTAGCTCTGGGTAACCAATTTAAAAATGCATACTCTAAAAGATAGAACAAAATTAATAACTTCAGATATGCATGGAAGTATATTTAAAGTCTGGTTAATTCCTTCAGGCAATGGAAGAAATGAATGGCAAAGATTTAGAGGGAGAAAACATTGAAATTGTTTTTGCTAAGCCACCAGATCAAAAAAGAAAAGAACGGAAAGCTCAGAGACAAGCGGCTAAAAATCAGATGTAAGTGTAAATGCATGTAGTTATGTTGTATTACTTCTAAAAGATGTGTACAATCCTATCAAATTAGAACATCTGGGTATTTTAGTAGTTACACTATAGTGTATACAGGTTTTCTGGCTTCTCTGAAAAATGTTGAATTCATTTTTGTTTGCACAAAAAAATTTAATAGAGGTGTTTAGTAATAATTTAGGTACTGTCTTGCTCTGCTTATTGAGTGAGACCACTGGAGGAACTGTCTGATGGTCATGAAACATACGTACTTCTCACTTTTCATTCTTAATTTCCCTGTACTTCTGCAGTGACATCGCATGGATGAACTCATTGTGTGTTCCTCTCAGCAGGCTTAGTAGTATTAATACAGCGCCCCCTCCTTAGTAAAGTACCCACTGAAAAGAGGATCCTGATATTCTTTCTTGCCACTTTCAGAAGATACATCTGCCCACGAAGCTTATGAACTCATAGAGATCTTGCACTAGTAAATGCTGAACATGGTTAAAAAAAAAAAAAAGGAAGTTTCTTGCTGGTGTGTTCTGCTTAATGTTCTCATGTGTTTTTCTTCTTGGCTATCTTCCTGCTTTCTTAACCATATTCCCTCCCCCACCTTAATTCCAAAAATAACTTGGAAGTGCTGTTGTGCAGCAGCCAAGAAGATGGAATAGTGAGTTTGCAAGATTAATAGAGATCTCCACATGGTGACCTACTGTACACATGGAATTGGTTAAGTTTGCCTTGCTTATAGTTCTTGTAACTTTATTAGCCCTTTTGTTCTTCCACGGGCATATGTTGTTACTGTAAGAAGTGAATTTCTTTTTTCTTTAGCCTCTCTTCTGTGCCAGGCAGGCCTTTTCTGTTTTGGTTAAACTTTTGCTGATACAGCTGTACTTGGTTTGTATTCTGCATCTTTGCAATGCCACCATAAATACCTGTTCATTTAATTAAAGTGTAGAAGGCTGTTGAAAGTGATGCA
>VWYI01009488.1:89509-117461 GCA_013399455.1 Anthoscopus minutus
TGTTATTGCAGTGGTATAGATGAATACCATCATTGGTATCCTTAAATTTTATTTCTGCTCATGAAGGTTAATCATGATTGTCTATTTAGTAATCACTTACGAATTGTGTTCAGATACAGCAGTTTCAGGTGTAATCATCAGAGCTGGTTAGTCAGGCATTCCAGATAGTGGTTCTTTTCAGAACCTTTTTTAAAGGGTTGGTTAACTACCTCAGTAGCAGAGGATTGAACTATACCCTGTCTGTACTGTACATAGAAAATCTTTGTAGATAAAAGCAAGGCTTGTTTAATATGATATGAGGGTAAGATTATAATATACCAAATGTAACATTCTTAGTTGCCTTTAGTTCCAGAGGCTTTGTAAGACTTCCTCATGACCATCATAACAGGCCTTGCTTTTGTCGTATTTTGTGGCTGAAAAAGCAGCCTTGCTTCTTCAGATATTGTAGTTATTTGGATGTATAATAGTTTAGCAAGATGTTACTTTTGTAAGACATCAGATGTTCAAAAAAAGTGCATCAGCAACTTGTACTAAATACTGCAGTGTCCCTTTATAAAAGGTCAGACTAAAACTGACAACTGTACAGTGAAGCCTGACATTTGGATATTTTGAAGTTTTTCATAAATCATAGAATAGTATATGGCTGTAGTTTAGCTTTTTAGGTAAAAGGTATGTTTTCATTAGTGCATTTCTTATTGCTGATCACTGTAAAAACATGTGGATCAGCTTTCCATTTCTCTTACGCAGATCATGATAACCTGTAGAGTAGAGTAGAGTACAATCATTTGTGCTATGTTTTTAATTTTCTAAAGCACCTTGATGACAGTGAGTGTTCAGTGGTGAAGCATCCTCTATTGAACCACCCTTAAAAAAAGACAGAATAAAATCAGAACCTTGCCAAGTCCAGTTTCATATAGGTAAAAGATAGATGAAATTATGACTTGCTTTGGACTTGGCATAAGGAGTTCCCTTAACCCCCTTCACAAAGGGATACTGCAGTTATACTACATACCCATAGGCACCACAATGAAAATTGAAGCTTATACCTAATTAAGGTTTTATACACACCAGTTCCCCCAGTAAATGCAAATTTTAACAAAATTAGACATGTCATATGTTGAAAATGCTCATGGCAAACAATCATTTTGCATTCCTGCAAATAAAATTGTTTTATACTGTAAGCTGGAGGCGAGTGTAACTTATTTTTGTAATAAAGTTTTTATTTTTTTTATGTGTCATTAATATAAATGTGTGTTAGTACAGAGATCTTCTGGTTAAAAACTTAGAATCGCACACATTTCAGTATGTTTACTTGTATTTACATAATTTTTAGAATAGTGGTTGCCAATAGCCTGTATGTTTTCACATTAATTTTTTTTTTGTTATCTTAATAAACCATTTTAGTATGTTGTATGTCAATTACTGGGATAGCTGGGACATAAAGTGTAATTAAAAATTGTCAAGTATTCATTGGAATATGTAAATGTGCCTTGCCAGTTTTGAACTTTAAGACAAACTAAGTGAACGATGGTGAAATGAGTAGTCAATGCCTAAGAGACATTTGCTACCAGAGTTTCATATACTGCCCTTGCTAAAGAAATTTCTTTCTCAAATTTGAGCGTAAAACTTAACAGTTGCATTAGCTTCTGAATTTTCAAATCTACTTAAGAGAAATTAGGCTTATGGAAAGTGGGTTTTCTAATTGTAGCCTTAAGTATAACTTTGAATTTCAGTGTAATCCTTGGTGCTGGCATTCCCAGTGCCAAGGAGTTTAAATGCTCCCTTCAAAGAGGTTGCCATGCCTACTGGCACTTTTACTGTCATATGGTTTTATAAGGAACACTGTCAAGATGTGGAAACCAATTTTGAACTCGCTAGGAAATGAAACACTGGGGACTGTAGAAGAGGGAAAGTCCTCAGATTTTTTAATCTTGAAATCTCTCCATTGCTGAAAAACTTCAAACACTTGTTGAATCACAAGTGCTAGTGACTAGTTCTTACTCTGAAAATGTTGTGGGGGATAATACGTTTATGAAATTGTAACAGTAGATGGAAGTGCATAAAAATATTGCAACTAAGGCACTGTGTGTTGAAATTGTGGATTAAATCCCTAATTTCAGCTCTGATAAAAGCATGGGGGATGACTATTTAAAGAGTAAAAAAAAAAAGGCAAAATTGACTGGAAAGTTTTTAATGGAATGCAAGCAATGGTGAGTGAGCAAAATACCAAAATCCTGACAGTGTTCCCTCTAATTATGAACTCAAGCCATTATAACTTTTACAATTAAATATGATTTGCACTGTTCTGATATTGGTGCAGTTTTTTAGAAAAATTACCAGAAAACTAAATTGCATGTGGTGATTAATATTGTGAAAAAAGCTAAAATCAAAAAAATGTTATTTTTCAAAGCTTTAAATTCGATTGTTTAAAGGAAAAACCATTAAGTGGAAATACTGGTGAGAATGGGCAAGTGCATATATACAACATCAGTTCGGTTGCACTTGGGTGTTGGTAAACTTGAAATGTTCTACAGCAATAATGCATCTCTTAGGGGGTGCTTTGGTGACAAATGAACATATTGATACAGTTCTTTTTGGCATGTTGAAGGCAAGTTTTGACTTAATATAATGTGCTGCCTCTGTTTATTCTCATAGGAGGCTTTCTTTACTGAAACACCTGCAAAGGTGCATAAGTGGTATAGTTCCACATTGGTTTGCAATGTGTTTCTAAATTCCAAGTCTAGTTGAATTTATTAAGAAATCGGAAACTGCTGCTGCTTAACACTTCTGGTTTATAAACACTCCAATACACAGCTTTTAAAATTATACTCTTGTTTTAATACTCACTTTTGTTTGAAAGGTTTCATATAGGACATGCAACTGTACTTTTTTTTTTCTTTCCAGTTTTTAAAGAGGAGATTTGTTATGATCCAGAACTTAAGTTTGTGTTTTTACTATTGGAGGAAGGCTGTTACTACAATAAGATACTAAGATCAGTTTCTGAATTTCTGTGTTGTACAACTCTTATGTAAATACTGTCTTTAAAATCTAAAGTAAGGAATACTAATTCTGTTCTTGTTGGGGGTGAGGGGTATGACAGTCTAAAATAAATGTAGTGTCCTCTAAAGGCAGGATTCCCAACTTCAGGATAGAAATACTATATATGGCTGCAACTTTTTATTCCCTGTGCCTTTGATTATTCTTCAGAGGCCTAACTTTCCTGTTCAGCCTAGCAATTATTTCAGTGCTTCCATATGCCAGTGAGGGGAGGCTTTTTTTAGAAATAAAACTGAAAGGCAACATGGAAATAAACACCTAGAACATTTTCACAAAAGAGTGTGTTTAAATTGATACACTGTACAACATTAAGACTGTTATTCCTTCACATTATTGGGATGTTAGTGAAAAATATTAATTGTTAAAACTGGAGTAGCAAGTTTTGAAGTAGGCAACAAGGCAATGAAATTATCAAGACAGTTTTCAGACAACTGAAATGGGTAAAGTGCAGGCTTGAGTCTGTGTTCGTGACCTGAAGCTCATGATTCCTGACTTTATGACTGTATGGACTTTAAGGACATAAAAGTCTGTCTTCATGGAGAGTCTTGCTGAATTAACTCCATCACCAGCACATGACATCTCTTGTCTGGGGCTAACTAGTTGAATTAGTTGGGCATAGGAAACACCAGGTTGTGCTTTGCCATTGGCTCTGTCAGGTAAAGATGGGATGTGGCCAACGGGAGAGGAAGTTGAGCTGAATATTCCTTGATCTTTAATACAGGTAGTGGGGGAAGAAAGAATAAATCACTGTCACTACAGCCATATAGTACAAATAAACAATGCTTCCTAGAAGCTCTGATAAAATCTTTCCAGGAGTCTGATTTTCACAGTTAGCTGGTCACAGTTTGCAAGTCTACATATATATATATATATATCGCATGTGTATATTACATATGTTAAAAGATCCACAGGATGAAAAAGTGACTGCTTTGATGCCCCTTTGTCTTGATTGTTACAAAAGAGATTTGTTGAAAAGTGCTACTAGGACTAACTTGTTAGTTTACTGGCAATTTGGAGAGGGGTGATTGTCTCATGTAATACCTTTTTCTTGCCAATATATAACTGGTTATTAGTTTTTCCGCAGAACTCATATTTTTAAACAGCCAATTCCTGAGTAGATGCTGCACAGCTGAGCACATCTGGATACATTGTGTTATGTGATTTATTTAAACTATAGGAAGCAAAGAAGCAAAGGCTTCTTTACATGGTCAGACTTCCAGGTACCAGGTAGAAGCTTTTTTTTAAAAAAAAAAGTAGAAAAATAAAAGCATCTGTGAAGTCTAGAAAACACAGTCATAACACTTAGGTAATAGGTACTTATATATGCAGATAGAATATTTAAAGTTTAAATTGCAAAATACATTTCAGTTCAGATAATTGTTCATGCAGTTTGGTGTCCGCTCTAAAGCAAACACTTCAAATAGTCATTTAGGTAGAACTTGGGAGTGTCAAAAATCTAATTCCCCATAGTCTGAGAATGATTCATTTGGCTGATTATTGGTGACAGTTCCCTGTGCATGGATAGTGTGACAGTGTTCTTGCTCTGTTCACTACCATGTAAAGAAGACATGGAATCTTACTCCTTGTTTGTTTTGCACTAAAGAAGTTACGAAATACACTCTTCTGCTGCACAGCCAGTAGAGTAGTCTATGTCACTTGACTGCACAGAAGATGATGGTAAGTAAAAGTAGACTTTCTAGTATTTAAATGACTTGTAGTACCTAAAATCCAACTCCAGTAGACTGAGTCCTTAACTGCAGTGATTAAACCAGGTTGTGAAATTTAACTCTTAAGTGAGTCCACTTCAATGCCAAGTGCATGAGTGTAATCTGATACTTTAGTGTTAAATACTTGAGATCTAAAAATGTCTTAAATGCTTCATAGATAATTAAGTATCTATTTTTTCACTAATGGTTTCGTAATCATGGTGGTTTAAGGGACTTAACATGAACACAAGTCATCTGCTGAAGGCCAGGAATGGAATGTATCAGATCTTGAGTTCCTGGTTCTAAGTGTTGTGCTTTCAGTATTCTGCCATCTAAAGTAACAGTTTTCAGATTTTTTTTTCTTTAGTGGGATGAGGAGTGTACCTAATTCTGTCACTCATAATAGTTATTTAAAAATAGCTACTGACTACTGTTCCTAAGTGTAATGAATTTGGGATTAAAAGTCTTGCTCCTTGGGAATTTGGCAAAAATTCACACATGTCCCATCAGTAAACGAGGGCTTAAGAAGCAATGTTGGCATACTTTAGAATCAAGCTGTTACGAAGCACTGGTGAGACCTAGCATAAGCTAAATTATAAATAATCTTTTCATTATGCAGATGCTTGTTAAAATTCAAAGGTGATTTTAACATTACAGTATTTGAGATGATAGATAAAAAAAGTCTCTGCATGTGGAAAGCCAAAGTGGCTATTAAAGGACTGGTCCTGTTTCAGATTTTGGTCAAAGGCTTCCTTTGGATATTGCAATTATAGTTGTTTTGACAAGCCAACCTGTTTCCAATCCACAATTTTCAACAGAATTTGAGTTTTGTACATTTGTTTGATACTTCTAGCAGAAGACATTTCAGTGAGAATCACTGATGTGTCTTTCACCAGGAAGTGACCAGTGCATAACTGCCTTACACTAGTCTAGTGAAACTACCTTGTATTTGTTGTCTAGAGTTACAGAAATGTGATCATTTACACTTGCTTTTGAATTACTGAGATGCTTAAAAGCTACTTTGAAGAAAACTGGTGTATATGCTGTTCAAATCTGTCAGAATTTGCAGATGAAGAAATAGGATGTGAGTTTCATGCTGACAGAAGACTAGGCCTGGATATAAAGGGACAGGTGGTCATAACTTCTATCATTGGAAGACCTGATGGTATAACAAGGCTTAGGTGGCTTCAAGTATTAGCAGTGCCTTGCTCCACTATTTTCTCTTTATTAACACAGCCTCTCAGGGAAAAAACCCAACTCATTATGAGATTAACCCCAGTGAGATCGATCTTCCAGTGAGCATGATCTGTAAAGTCTTAAGTCCATTGGATTTAGTATGGTGTTTGCAGCTTGGGTTTGCAAAGAAGCAAGTAACCTTACAGTGGAAATGGTGTAATAAATGGCAGTTCGTGTTTTTGCTTAATGTTACACTAACCTGAAGTTTGGTTTGCTTTTGTTTTAAGCCATTCAGGTAGCCATATTTCTATCCAAGAAAATTATTTTAATATTAATATGTCCTGGACTGATCAGTAAGTCTTAGACACTAATAGTTAATTTGAGTTAGTTGGTCTTTTCTTAGGTTAACTGTTAAAATCAGTACAGGTTTCTACTAGCAAGTAAAGAGTTGTGTTTTCTTAATGGCAGTATATAAACATTCACAGTTTATTGCCTCAAGTGTAATAACATTTCTAAATAGTACTGCTTTCACTGAGTAATGAGCAGAATATACTGAGGAATAATGAAAAAACATTGCTAACTAAACTTTTTGGCAAATGAAGCGTGCTAGTCTGTAATGCAGTTTGAAGTGCATGAAGGTGTACCCGCCATGCAGGTACAGATGGCATTGAGATACAACAGGTAGTGCTCGCATCTCAACAAGGTGTGCACAAACTGCTTTCTGTGATGGCTTGTGCTAAAGCAGGTTATGTGGCATTGAAGTGTGCTAAAATGCTTCTGTAGTTTTACTGTGGAGCTAGTAGAGAACAGATACAACAATAACTAGTAGAGCTGAACAGAGATGATAAGCAACTCCAGATTTTATAGTCCCTGGAAGAACAAGAGACAGTAATGGATATGTGTATTACAAGTTTCTAAATCATTGTAAAGCAGCCTTTTTCTTTAATATGTGAAGATTAAAACATGGAGGATTCAAATTCTTAATGCAGTTAAAGATAGAATAACTTAGCAATTCTGGTTTTAAGTTCAGATGTCTGGGTGTAGTTAGAGCCCAGTAATCAAGGCATGTCTTTTAGAATCAAGATAATCTTTTGACTGTTGTGAAAGACTTGAACCTGTGTAACAGCAGGACCAATCTCAGAATACCTGTAGTTCTCAAAAATNCGGGGGGGGGGGGGGGGGGGGAGGCACAACCAACCCACAGGAACCAAAACACAAACACCCCTCCCAATACCCCTATCCTCTGATCCTGAAAGATGTTCAGGAAGAGGACAATATTCACTGCTTTGAAAGAGCATTGCAATCTAAGTATGTCATCGATGTTGGAATTCTTAGACATGGGGCAGGCGAGATCAATGTTATAATCTTGTAACTTCTGCCTTTCCACCACATAGTAAAAGTAATGCAGAGAGATCTCGGGTTTCACAAATGAACTAAAGTTGAGGTTAATGTTCACATTAAGAAAGAACAGATGTGTCTTAGACATCTGGAAGGGCAAAAAGTGTCTGAAAGAAAAACTTGCAGGGTCTTTTGTAAATACCTCTGTTCTTTCTCAAGCAGTGTTGACAACTAGGGCATTCCTCCTCAGAGGAATACCAGGGGGTTTGTCTTGTATTTAACAGGTTGGTCTAGGACTGATCACATCACAAATACTCCCCATTTGGAAAGCTTTCAACAAATCATATTATTGCTGCCTGAGAAAAGGAAAGTAATGAAACAGTTTGGAAAAGAAGTCCTCACCCTGGGGGTAAAAGACAGCCATCAGATCTGCCTGAATTATTACACTACTGGCAAGGATTAAAGAAAAAATAGGGAAATAACCTGGCAAATCACAACATACAGCAACTTCATTTAGCTATGTTACAGCTTTGTAGAATCTTCCCTGCCTCTAACCTGTCTGTCCTTTTCCTGTGAAAGGTAGGTACACTCTTTAGCCAGGCACCATCTAGTAGCTACAGCATGATGAGAGGGGAATTTCAGGTCTTGGATATTGGCCAGATGGAAACACCAGGTCAGAAGCAGACAGGGCCCTTGGATTATATGTCAGAAGGTAAGAATAGCCTGTCCTGACTGTTGTAATCATCAGGGCTGCTTCATCTTGATACATAGTTCAGAAGGAAATTGTATCTCTGTAAGGGAGGAAGTTTTAAATACAGCAAAATACAAACTTTGTTGGAAAAAAAACCCTGTTACTATGCTTAATGCTGCTATTTCAAATGTTCTATTCAGAGAAGTGAGTGAGTCCTAGAGCTGGTATTTGTAAAATCACTGTTTGGAAGTGATGAACTAATGGCTTTGTCTAGAGGGACATAAGAGCCAGTCTTGAATATCTGTTACACATATTCCAAAGGCAGAGCTTTTCTTTCCCCACGTAGGTAAGGAGTTCTTCCATCTCCTTTTAATCTTATATTTGCCACTCACTGCTCTTAATTATCCCATAGAGGGTAATGTAGGGTAGTGGGGTAGATGAGAAAAACTTTTTAATAAGGCCCTATGATGCCTCATAATTCAGTGATGCTTGAGGAAATGCCAAGTTCCTAGCAAAGTTTGCATTTAAAGTCTTGATTTGAATGTCTCAATGCAGGGCACAAACTGAGGATAGGTGTTACACTTGTAAAGCGGGTGTATCAATGCCATTTCAGCAGCCTCTGCAGTGTTCAAGTTCAGGATGGCCCCAAAGAGCTCCCAATACTCCTTGTACAGAGTCACATTTGATCTTTAAAAGGTTGATACAGGCTCAGCATCCTGCAAGAGAGAAGTGGCTGATCATTTCTTGGGTCTAGGCCAGGACTTTTTATTCATTAGACCCAGTAGAGCAAGGAACCCAAATAGGTGTATTCTACATTGAAGGGTGGTTGCTGTTGAAAGTGATTAACAGTATGTGCTTGGAAGCATATCTCCAGGGCCCCGAGAGATGAAGACATAAGAACTAGTATGAAGGTTGCTGAACTTTGTTTGAAGATGTTCTGTTTCTTTGAGTCTAGGCTACATGTTTTAGTTTCAGAAGTTACGCTTCCTTAATGAACAAAAAGAATTTTTTTCTAAAGCCAAGGCCTGTATCAGATCAGAAGGTAGGCAGAGGCCAAAGAAGGAATGTTGTAAGGTAGAATACACTTGGAAGTTATTTGCCAGCATGGTCTCTACTTCCTGAGTTAAAAGAGGATAAATCTTTGTGTTTTTCATTAGTGCTGAGAATATACAGGATTTGTTTTCATAGATAGCTTTTGATCAGGAAAAGTTACTTTCTCTGCAGGTGTGAGCATGGTGAACAGCATCTCTGAAGACTGGGAAAAGGGGATGTACCTGAAGGTAGATGTAATGTGAAATGAGGAACTTAAAGAAATAGATGCATGGTTTGAGTTCTTGATGAAACTCAGTCTTGAACTCTTTTAGCTAAGACACCTTGGACAAAATGTGCTAAATTCATGTCTTCTCACTATCAAGTCTGCCCCTCCAGATAACACATTATTTCAGTTTGGTCCTTTCTCTGTTCTTTTTGCCCTTGGGCTCTGGGGAAGGAGAGTGAGTCTTTCCTGCATAGGTAGCTTGACTTCTCCAGACATAACAGCTGAAAGAGAAAATTGAGAGGGGAACACACAGCTGGGCAGTGTGGGCAGGAACACACCACATACATGGGCTTTCCAGAATATGAGGCTGGCTGATACTCCCAAATTTCTTGACCATAATCTATCCCAGAAACACTGGATGTAGACACACCACTCTGTGGTTACAGCTTAGTACTTAATGCACAATTTACTGCATCTAAGCTGAATGGTGATAAGCGGAGAATTTTCCACTCGTCCTCAATATGTGGTCTGCTAGGAACCTGGATGATATTAGAGAACCCTTTCCCTGTTTAGACTATCTTCTGAAGCAAAATCTACTTCTTTTCAAGAAAAAAAACATTGCATCTTGCTCTGAACTGCAGTGACCCCAACTTGAGGTCTATCTACAGCATCCAAGTTGTTTGTGTTGCATTAGGAGCTATCTGTTAATCCCAAAGACCTCAGTCTTCACTTGCCATTTCCGGAGTGGTGGTGGTGAAAGTACTACAAACTCGACCTACAGAGAACATCCAAAGTTGAGATTGGACTGGAAAATTCACAGTATCATAAGGGGGAAAAGTGTTGATCCTTGAAGTTTGATAGAAAGGATAGTAAACTAATTTTCATATTAAAATGTCCCTTTATTAATATATACTTTTAATATGTGTCTGTGAAAGAGGAAAAACTTACCGCCTGGTGTTTTAAGAAGTTTCTTTTGTGATTATTTTGTTCAAAGGTAAGCCAGGTAGCTTATATAGTAGCAAGTACTTCAGTCACAAATCAATCTATTGAGTTTCAGAAAAATACTTAGTAGTAATAATAATTCCCTACATGGTATCAGACCTTACTAGCTCCATTCCTTTCCTAGCTAGAATGCAAGAAGTAAAACAGAAAATAAAAAGCAAAGCAAAACTTCAGTGGAGTTTTGCAGTACTTACCAAAGTTTTCCAAATAGTCCTTGCTTCTTGATTTCAGTTTGTGCCTTTTCCTTGTCTGCTGGTAGACCCACAGATGGACCATCTGTTTCTGCAGAAGCACTATTAATGCCAGTGCTAGAGGGGAAGTGCTGTATAATAATACAGTCATTTTTTTCTATTAGATATACCAGCAATTTGGATGACAAAAAAAGTTTGGGATACCTCCAGAACTTGGGCACTTGTTCAATAGATAGCATTGATCAGCTGTGAGCTGTAAGGATTGATAAGTTATAAGTGTAAGGAAGCCTGGCTTTTCAGAGAGCATGGTACTGAGATCCACTTCTCAAACTCTCATTGAAACAACCATATTCCTCTTGAAGTGGAGCTCTACCATGGAGTTGTATGCTTCAGTTATACCACAGAATATGTAAGACATGGGCAAGCTGTCCATGTGCTCCAAAAAGCTATTTTCAAAAAGCCTTAAGACTCATCCTTACATATGAGAAGGTGCTCTTGTAGTATCAGCTTGTGCATTCTGCCTGTTTTGCAGAATCAGATTTTTTTTGCTTTTGTCATATATTCAATATTCCTGCTAGGGAAGTATAACATTTATGTTATGTTCTCTTTAACCATTCTGTAAATACTTAAGTTATTAAAAGGAAGAAAATGTCTGATTCCATACATCCTCAGCCAACAAATGGGAAAAAAACCAATATCCTGGTTATACAATTGGTTCTGTAACAGTTCCTATGAAATGCCTGATGAAAGAAGTTAGCACAAATAACTTTTCTTAGGTGACAATGTTATTTAACTTTTAACCTATGCTGCTTTTACATACTTCATGTCGGAGAAACTGGTTGCTTGAACTAAAAATATCCCTGGGGAATTCTGACCTGACAAAAACACTCCAGGCATTTACTGCTGTGTCCACAGAAGCTAAAAGCAGTGGGTTCTAGGATACCAACTCACCAGTCACCAAAAGAAGCCTGATCTCACAGATCTCGTCACTAGGTCTAGGTTTACACGGTCTTGTTAAGTATCCACAGGAAGCTTTCTTGGATACAAGCTGCCTTACAACAGTAACCTGTAGTTACTACAGTGAGTCTTTTTTCCACTTTTAATGACTTCTTCCCATTGATCAGAATTTCCTCCAAATGAGGAAAAGGATCATAAATCTTCATTAGCAAAAATGTTAAAGTACTCTTGAGGCAGAGCAAAAAAATTATTTAAGAAGGCACTAGGTCTAATAAAAATAATTTTGAATGCTATTTTGTTAACAGTTTTGTTCTCCATGTTGCAGCCTGTCCCTACTCACTGCTACACAAGAGAGGAGATAATAAAATTGGAAAGGGAGAACAACTAAGATAAAAGGTACAAGCATACCTTTGTGAAGGACAAGTCACTGGAGCAGGAATCTTACTTTTGGAAAAAACAGTTTTCTCAGGTGACCAAAGCATTTTGATAAAATGATAAGCAGCAATCATGCTGAGTAGGGAATGATTTTTTCACCATCTCTGGTGAACACAAATTCCAGTTTGGAGAGCTGTACCTTCACTGACACAAGTGCAAGTGGTGGAACTCCTTGCATGATATTTATGGATGTTAAAGTTTCTTGTTCTTCAAAAGTACCTTGAAACTTAGGAAATAAATTCTTTCTCAAGATATCTCCAAAATTATGAATCAAAGAATGTTCCAGAAACTTATTATTATATTCTTCCCATGCTTTTACAACTTTTTCATAGGTACATATCCCCTGATGGCCATCATTGACAGGATGCTCACCCAGCTGAAATTTTGCTGATCCAATCCAGTTCCATGAGTCCAGTGTGTATCTATGATGAAAAAACTTAACTAGCTTTAAATTCTTCAAGTTTCACCATAGTTCTAAGGCATAGGTGCTGCAATGGTTTGCAATGATTTAACAGAAACGTGTCATCTAACAGGATTATCTTGATACTTTAATTCAGCTGAAAACAAGGGATCTTAGCTCAAGTTGATCCTTGAACTCCCTACTTGAAAATTTCCCCCACTGACCAAGGCTGGTCAGCAGGAATTCTCTTCAGAACCTGACATAGTTATCTTCAGAGTTTTATCCAGGGTAAGGCTTTCTTTATCCCCACAGTAAGCCAACACATTAATTTTCATTTTGACTGAGCTCTTACCTATGTGCTTTACCACTGTTTTAACTGCATGAGTACAGCTCCTTAGTTCTTTCACAAGCTTTTCACAAATTCTTAACATCCATCTTGACATTCCCTCATTCCTCCCTGATCAGCCTATGTTTTTCAAAGGAATTAGGTTTTCCTGATCTTTCATTTGCACATACAATCAATTGACCAACCTCACTTAATACTAAAGGTGCATATCGAAAAACCTTGTTTTTTTGCTCAGGTGAATGAAGATAAAATTTCTATGGAGTACAGCTTTGCCAAATGTTGCCATGAATCATAATGCTAATTTATTTTAGTATTTTTCCAGTGTCTCCTGTTTACATTTAGTTCTCCTCTTTTTTGCATGTATTCCTGCAGGCCTTTATTTCTTACTGTGTGGCAGTCAGCTTCTACACCTTGCAGCTTACTGCTCTGTTTATTTTTTTAATGTCCCGTAAATAGTAGTTTATGACAGAACAAACTATTTTTTCATCTCTAACATCTAAATTCTCTCCAGTGGTCTTGTCTGTGAAAGAATTTCTTCAGAAAATTCCTTTTCATGTTAACAAGTTGAAGAAAAGCTTTATACACCAGTCTGTCTGTGAATCTTTTTTTTTTACTTTCTCCTTGAGAAGTTTTTCATGGAGGAGGACAAGTTCCTCGTGGCAAAACTGTACATTGCCTGTTTTTTGTTTTGCTTTGTTTTGTTTTGTTTTTTCTTCTCAAGTGGACTTTGTCCCAGTGGAATTCTAACACACACTGTGCTTCTCAGCACCCCTCTGGTTTGCAGAGCATTGTTCCTATTGGGAGTACTAAACTGACCCTCTGGAAACTCCACTTGAAGTGGGTTCTTTGACTTGAATTTCTGTATTGGAACAGTCTCCTTGTCATTCTTTTTTGCCCTGCAAGTCTTTATTCTGCCTGGTATTTTTAGTTCTAAACACAGCCTAGTAGGTATTTTCAGGTTTCTAACAGAACTGTATATTATAGTCTCTTTAAAAAAAAAAAGATTAATTTTGAGTGGTGTGTTACAATTGAAACTTCTTAGTCTTTCCCCGTAATTTCTATTGCTTTCTAAATCTGCTTCAAAACAAACAGCACAACTTGTCATTCCTTGCAAGTGTGGAGCCCAGTGATTTTTTAGTGTTTTGCATATCTTTTCTTAAACCATTTCTCCCACCCACTTTGCCATTTTGGTCCCTACTGCAGCAGCTGAATTCCTCTAGAAGAAAACTAGTGAGGGATTTTATCCAGGAACCCAAAGCCCCTGTTGATGTATTGAGCAGGTCTTCCAGGCCCAGGTTTTCACTTTCCGATCCAGTTTGCTTTTATCTGGTCATACTGAGTGTCAGCATGTGATCCAGGAAGCAAATACAAGACCCTACAACTACAGGCAGCACACATTTCTATACAGCTGGCAAGCTGGTGTGGGTGGTACAGGGATATGACTCCCAAATGCAATTAAATCTAGACTATGAATAGTTTATTAACTCATAAACAGACAAATATATAACTATTTATAACAGTAAAACTAATTTTGCTTATCAAAGTGCCAATAATTATTCTGCCCAAACCAGAAATGTGCAGCAAATGGTCAGCTGTCACTCCCCTGGAGTTTGTGTTCTTTTGAAGGCCAAAAAGTACTACTAAAGGGCAGTTTTCACCTTACATTTGTTGCATACTCCTGGATCATCCCAGGTGAAAACCAGTAACGGTTAATGGATGTCCTTTAAATTTTGAATTTGTAAAAGTCAAGTGCAAAGAGCCTACTAATGCTTGCCTTTCTTAGGATCTGACTGGCCAACTTCAGTTTCACTTCTTTACTTAAGCTTAGCTATTTGCTGAATATTGAAAATGAATGTTCCTCTAGAGTTTTCTGCTAAATGGCTTTAGTTAAAGGTTAATATGAAGCCTTCTATTTAAGCTTATTAGAAAGGGCCCACAAAATGAACTTGTGAAGAATAATTATAAAGGAAAATTAATTCCTTGTTGAGTAAATATGATTAGATATTATAAATTAGCCTTGACAACTGTATCCTTGAAAGAGAACTATGTAAGGCCTTGAAAAGAGCAAAAGCAGACTTGCTGAGTAAATTAAATGCAATTCACTGGTGAGAATGTTTATTACAGTTCACTGTCTGGCTTATTTTAAAAAGGCATTTTTTAAGGTAAAAAAAAGCACTTTGGTAAATACAATCTCAGCTCAATAACTAATGTTACTTAGCCAGGAATTGTAGTATCGTATTTCAAGTTGTTGCAAATCTGCTCTAATATACTTCTTAGATGTTAGAATAGGCGAGCTTCTCCTGCCATCAAAGAAAACATACCCTAAACCAGGGAGAACTGGCTGCACAAGAGGATTTGTATGATGAGTAAAAGACATTTTAAATACTAAAATAAAATCTAGCTTTCCAGAACAATCCAGTCCTGGCCACATTACTTCAGAGCCTATCTCCAGATGCATGCTTTTTCCTGGCACTTGTCCCTCCAGCTGACCACAGAATCTTCCTAAGAATTTATGTAGAGAAAAACTTGCTATTTCCAGGGAATGGGTAAAGTTCTTATTTCTCAAAGAATTTTGAAAAGCTTGACCTTGTCAGCAGTTCCCTTTTGTTCTTTGCTAGTTTTATTTTGTTGAAAAACAGTCTGCTGAGTCTTTCAATGTACCAGAACAATCTAGGGTATGTAGTGACAGAGGGTGATTGGCAATGCCAACACTGCTGTCTCCAGCAGAGCAGGATGGGGTAAAGCAGTTTGTGTCTGCCCAGCAGATGTAAAGTCTGTGAACTGAAGGAAATTGCACAGCTTCTTAGATAATGAAGTACAATTAGTGCCAGATGTGAATGTTGCAATTTTACAATAAATAAACACAATTCTGAACAATGAAGCTATAAATTAAAGAAACTTTACCTGAAATAGAGAATGCAAATGGAAGCAGAAGTTTGAATTAAGCTTCTGCTGGTTTGCTGTGCAAGTCACTTCCTGTGTTACAGATATGTGGTGCTGTTGCATCTTCATGAAATACTGTGAGAATTACAGATTTTTAGAAGTTATTCCTTATTGAATGCATTGCAAGGTAAGTCACTAAAAATCACTAGCAGTAAAGCTGAGGATAAAGTAAGCTGACAATAAACAAAAGAAATGCTTCTTAGGAAAACTGATTTCCTCTGAATAGTCTGTATGGAGATTTGCTGTGTGAATGCACCTTGGTTTTTTCTACTAGAAAACGTGGACTGCCATGAAATAATACTGTGCAGACTCTTAAAGAAATTCAAGCTGACCCTGGGCTTTTGCCAAGCGCTCTGAGAAAGGTCAACATACTTAAGTCAAACTGCAGCGTTTCACTTACTTGAGAGGTCAAGGAAGTGTTGCATAAACTGACAAAGCATCTGAGCAAAGACTCTGAAAGCTGTTTCTGGATTTCGATTTCTAGATGCTGACTCACCCTCCCTGTTCCAGTGTTTTCTTAAGAGCATAGTTGTGGGGGGTCACTGATTTGTAAGCATGGCTCATCTGAACAGATGTATTTCAGTATTTCATGCACCCTCACTTTTTCAGTGTACCCAATGAGCTTGTGTGGGGCTCCTGCAAATGGACATACAAGGCAGCAGCAACTTCTCAAAATAACTAAAAGCGGGCATCTCTCCCTGAGCGAGTCTCCCTTCTGCTTGCCTGTTAAAAGCCCCTTTACACGGGTACGAACTCCCGAAGTTGTTTCGTTTTGTGCATTGAACTGATACACCCCCAACCAGCAGTATCTTATTAACAGAGCCTTGAGTTTCGTAAGGCTGAGTAACTACAGAGCTGCTGAAAGCACTCCAGTGGTTTGGAAGATTGTGGCTTACAGTGTAACTGAAGGTGTTAGTCCTGTGAAGTTAGCTTTAAATTCTTATCGCGAGCAATAAACTACATTCTAGAATTCCTCTCTTTTCAATGTCTTACTCTTGTATACTTATGTTAAAGTGGGGTCTTATTACATTTCCTACCCTGTTCCTTTTCTTTACAGCCAATTACGAAGCTTTGCGTGGTGTTTATAGGGCTTTAGTGTCCCAGTCATCGAACGATTTACTTCAGTCATCATCCAAATATAGAGCATTTAATCAGACGTAGCACTTCCTGGCCGCCTGGCGCTGGGAACCCCTTGTCGTCCAGAACCCAAGCACATATAACTAGGTAAGCTTGCTGTCATCAGACACCTTCTATTTACAGTGCTTAGCACGCTGCGTGACACGGCACAGCTGCACATGCCGCGGCGGGCTGGCAGGGACGCTGCTCCCCGGCCGCTGACCCCGCTCCCGTCCCCGCCCGCGGCCCGTGACGCGCGCCCGGCGCGNTGCGGGAGACCTGCCGGCAGTACCCAGTCTCCTGCTGCCTCCTCCTGGTGCTGGGCACCGCCACCCTCCTGCTCAATCGGTAACCGGGCGGGCGGGGGAGCCGGGCGCGGGCGGCGCTGTGCCTTCTCACACAGCGGCTTTTCCTTCCCGTGTAAGGTATCTTCATGTTTTGATGATCTTCTGGTCGTTCGTGGCTGGGGTCGTCACCTTCTACTGTTCCTTGGGACCGGACTCCCTCCTGCCCAATATTCTGTTCACAATAAAATATAAGCCCAAGGTAAATATGTCTGTGAATAGTTTTGTGCTTTCTTTAAACATGTTAAGAATTTATATGGCGTAGCAATTCTTGTGTAATTCTAGGTGCTTTCAGAAATGCTGTACGTCAGTCCAGCTTGTAGGTAGCAATTCTTGTGTAATCCTAGGTGCTTTCAGAAATACTGTACGTCAGTCTAGCTCGTTCGCTTCTACTGACGAGTGTCTTGTGGCAAATAAATGATGAATTGGACTTTGAATTCTTCCTGTGGTTCTGCATACTTCCATCAGATCCATGTATGCTGCAAGGCAGGTTGTTGGAGTGTCCATGGATGTTGTTTCCTGCTTCACTCATTGTACATTTTGAGCATTTGAGTAGCAGGGGTGGAGAAACTATGTTGTTGTCTGCTTCTTTAATGGGGCTTTTTCTTTTCTAAAGATGCCCTTCTTTTGGCAGGCCAGTGGTGAGTTTTCTGTGCTTGCTGTAATCAAAATTCTCTAAGCGGTACTGCACTTCAAAGAGAAAAATATTCCCAAAGTAAATTCCTCTTTTCTAACTTAATTCAGTGTAGAATTTCATAGGGCTAGAAAGCTATAGTTGCAATAGTTCAAGCCTATGAGTAAGACAGAGAAACCATCTGGTCTGTTACTAGACTGAATAATGTACAAGGAGATGAGTGTGGATGTGAAAGGATATATATGTCCTCTCACTTTATTTCAACAGAAGCAATTTTTCTTTTTGGTTTAGCTGTTTTTCATACCATGCCTTGTTATCTTGTTTTCCAAGTTTGTCTTTACTCAGTTCTCTGTAATAGCATGCTCTAAAAGGAAATTCACACATCTGTCAGTATATTAATAGTCATCATTTTGGAGAATGTAATCTTGCCTAAATTTCTTAGCAGTTGGAATTGCCGGAGCTGTTACCCCATGGTCATAGTTGCGCTGTATGTGGCAAGGTCAAATGCAAAAGGCCCAGGTAAATTATATATGTGGCACTGGTAAGCTTAATACTGCTGCTATTTTACACTTCACAGTAGGAAACCGTGAATTGCACATTGTTACATAAACTTCTCCATGCTCTCCTACAGACCTACTTTGCTTCTGGAAAACTATCAGCCATGGCTGGATCTGAAAGTGCCTTCCAAGGTTGATGCATCGCTTTCGGAGGTAATTGGTGCATTGGTTCCTTAGTGCATTAAAATTCTCTGGGTTTTTATTATGTGCCTTTGAAACTTTTTGCTTCTGGTTCAGTAGATGGTTCAGATGTACCTTGTAGGTATTCTAACTTCTTCAAGTGAAAGTCAAATCAAAAGAGTGTTTGCCGGGAGCAGGGATCTAAGGTGGCCTGCTTTTAAACGTGGACTGTTTGTGTAGCAGTGTACCTAGAACATGGAAGAGATATCTGTGTAAATTGGGAAGAAGAACGGAAAGAACACTTACAATTGAACATGTCTAAGTTTCAAAAAGTTAAGGATTTCAGCCTGTTTAGTTTCATGGAGTTGAGGGTAAAATATGATTTGCTCCCACTTTTGTTCTGTAATGAAGATGATAATTTGATGGTAATGAGCTTACAAGAAAGATGGAAAGACATGGGGGAAGACAAGGAAGGATGCATTCAAACTGACAGATTAGATATTAAGAAAAAATTCTTTACTATGAGCTTGGTGAGGCACTGGAACAAGTTGCCTAGAGAAGTTTTGATCACCCTATCCCTGGAAGTGTTTAAGGCCAGGTGGGATGGATCTGCCCATGGCAGGCGGTTGGAACTAGATCATCTTTAAGGTCCTTTCCAACTCAAACCATTCCATTAATCTATTTAAAACCATGAGACAAAGCTGTAACAAAATCTGTCTAAAAAACGAAATTGCTGAATTTACTCAAAGATTAGCATATATATCTTTTTTAGTAAGACTGTAAATCAGGAATTTTGTTTTGTTCTAATCTCTTTTTAAAAGAGCTGTTTGAAGAGCAGTTTTTCTCTGGGCTTGTTTTTTTGTTTATTTCCTTGAATAGTAATTGATGAAATATATGGGGAGCTAAACAGATAAACTTTGTGGTTTTTGAAGCTATGAAAATACACAAGCACATGTGTAGATTAATAACCATTTATTTAAAACTCCAGCTTCAGAGTTCTGTGGTAGAAGGATGAACAATTGGCATGGCAGAAGTGAGAGGATTTTTGTGCATCAGTTCTTGCAATTAACTTCATGCTGTATGAAGCCAAAGCCGTGTGTGTCTGTGGTATAAGTGAACACTTTAGTTCAGCTCTTTGAGATGTTGTCCCAAGCATGGCCCACTGCAGGAGTGGGACAATGAAAACCCCAAGGAAGGCATGGACAGTTGAGGAATGTTTTTTAAAAAGAACAGGTAATAACTGGTTGATTTGGTCTAGTTGAATAAAGTGACAATTTCTGTGATTTCAGAAGTAAACAATTATTCTTTTAAAGTTACTTAATCTATTTTTAAAAATAAGTTTAAGTGTGTTAAAATGATGGTATTGCTGAACAGAATTTCAGCAGACTCTTGGTTTAATAATAGAATGTAAAATAAACGCTTCTATGCATTTAATACTTTTAGGATTTAGGGTACAGAACAGCTGTGACAGTCTACCCAAGGATGTTGTAAATGCCGCAGAACTGGAAATTTTCTTGTTCTGCTTAAATGGGAATTTGATGCTGAAAAGGTTCTTTGTAGTATGGCTTCTTAAGAGATACAAGGAGATATCATAGTTACCTTCTTGGCATTTTGTATGTGATTGCTATAGTTCTGCTTTTACCAAAATAGTGGCCTTTTCTTTGCTGTTACTTTTCCCTTCAGTGGCATGCCCCAGGCCCCGCTTTATTTAGCACTGCAGATGTCGGTTTTGTGTATCCATGCCCATGCCTCTCATTCCTTTACCTCCTTTGTGTGCTTAACTAGAGGGAAGAACCAGGCCTGAGTTCTGGACCTTCCCAGGGCAGCGAGCCAGGGTCACCCTCCTCAATGGACCCAAACAAGTAGTCCAAGCCACCTTTTTCCCCTGTGTTTGACAGATGCTGTTTGGGATGAGAAATCTCACTGTGTGGTTCCTCATTGCAGCTCTTCTCTACTAGTTAAAAGGGTAGAAAGGGATTCTGCCCACACCATATTCCTCTTGACCATCTGCTCTGAGGATGAAGCATGTAATGCTGGCCTGGAATTGGATAGCCTGCTTCAGGTTGGAAGGAGAGACTGCCCTTACTTTCTTTTATGGGTTAGTCATACATTAGAGAGAAGCTGATACAGTGTGAACTGAATTAAGGTTAATTAGATTCTAAAGAAATGCAGAGTGCAGCCTCATTCTAAAAAGCAGTTTCTTCAAATACTTGGAGTAATTTTTGATTTTTAAATTATGTTTAATTTTTCAAGTTCATTTTTTGCAGCTTGAAGAATTTTGGCAACATTCTGATTTCCAAATGTTTCTAATTTGAACCAGGTGTATAGCCTTTTTAAGCTTGTGTTTTCAAGTGCTTTTAGAATAATTTAAAACACACTCAAATCAGAAAAAATCCAAGTTTTCCTCACAAGTATGGATTTTTCTTTCTTGGATTGTGATGATAGTTTGTCTCACTTTGCAAATTCTTAGTCTTTTGCAGTCTTGTCTATTCAGCTGCTGTGCTTGGTTTAGAAGAATAACAAAACCTGTGCCTGGACATTCCTCCCTGCATTTATGTTTGTTGAACACTAAACTGCCTCAACCATGCATCCATCAATATTTTATAATTTGGGTTGTATCCTGCACAAAAATAATGCAGTGACCAAAGTATAATTTTGTTTCCAGTTTCTAATCCATGCATTATTTTTTTCTTAAATGTTTTCTGTCTTTTTGAATTACGACACGTTATCAGTTGTCGGTTTCGCATTGTGTATAATCATGGTGCTACAGATTGTATAAAGGAGAATTTAGTCCTGTTGTTCTGTTAATGAATACATCTTTTTCTCTACAATCTCATTTTTGCTATGTGAGGGACGATTGCAGGTTGAATCTGTGGAATGCTGCTCAGCTACTCTTGATCAACATTGTGAAAAAATGTCTCCCTGGATCAAGGTGCTGCTGTCTTTTGATCTCACTTTTTTTAAAAAACAATTCTTCTCAGGTTCTTGGCTTGATTATGGGACTAGAATTTTTTTTTTGTTTTCTAAAAGCAAGAAATAGACAAATGCATGACAAGAAATCAGTTATTGTTTGAATGTGCTCTTTGCAAGTCCTGAACTCTTCTAGTAAGTAACACAGTGCTTTCCTATTGGAATGACTTGTTCTACCCCCAGGAAGTGGCCTCAGCTGTCAGGTGTTTTAAGGGTTTATAATTGTTATTGTAGTTTATGTCTCAAATCCTCCTTTCTGTTCTAATTTAGCCCAGTAGTTCTGACCTGCTACTGACTCAATCATCACTTGTGTCTCTAGTTCCTCTTCCTGACAACTGGGGTCAGTTGGGTGGCAGTCCCCAAAAAGCTTGTCTCAGCAGCAAAGGCTGACTAGCTTACGGTGTTGCAGTGCACACTAGAAAATAATTTCTCTCTCTCTCTTTTTTTTTTTTTTTTTTGTTTATATTCAGCTGCTACTTATATTGCTACCTGCTGCATTTGGTTGTACGCTTGTAATCTCTTTCCAATTCAAAGCTGCCCACGCATAGTAAAACCAGTCATTTTGCAAAATGCTTGAAAAAGTAGGTAGGCTTTAAATGAAGTGACTCATCATTTGTATTTAAAACTGCAGAATAATACTTCACAGACGAGGAAATGGCTTATCATTAGCTGTCATTCTTTGAGGTGTCCCATCCAGTTTATTGGCATGTGTGAAGTGTGAGCAATTGAGCGTGAATAACATTTTTGTTGTTGCTAGAATGGGAGTAGGTACACATGTCCTACTTCCCCAGTGCTTTATGAAAGTGCAGTGGATGATGTGGCAGATTTTTTTCTGTCCAGCAGAATTGCACTGACACAGTCTGGAATGCTGATAGAGTTCAAGGGAAAACAGTATAGGCTGCATGCCTTGAAATCCAGTTAGTGGCAGTCAATGGCTTATTGCTCCTTGAATGCTTCTGTTTCTGCAGGAGGGATGATTTCACACATTAGCTCTGCTTTAACTTCTGTACAGCACCTTAGTGGAACGGAGCATCACACTTAGCTGTCTCTACCATGCCATGTGTTTAATTCATTTGCAAATAGGGGCTGCTTTCTGTGTCTACACATTTTTTATTATGGCCATATAGACAACCTCAGTCCCAGTAGAACGTGTCTTGCCTTCTGATATCTTGATCAGTGATAAGTGGACTCTGGTGAAAAGTGCATTTTGAGTTAGTTGTCTGTCTCTGTGCATGCTGTTTCTGTGTCTTTGTCTAGTGGAATTATCTGCAGTGTTCTGTGGAAACAGTACCATAAAGCTTGCTCTAACAGTGTAGCTGTGGAAGGGAAACACTGGCAAGTCGGTAAAATGATTCAGCTGGAACTTAGTTACTGCAATATGGGATGAAGCTGAAGGAGACTGTTTTCCAGTTTTAAGTGGGAAGGATCATCAGGTCTTGCACTTTTTTTTTACTTTTCTTGCTTATTTAATAACCATGGGAAGATGACTCTCAGAACCATGTGTGTTTTGATTAGGCAGCAGTAAGGATCAGATCTCTCACTGTTGGAAACAATTCTTCTAGTGCCTTCAGAGGCCTCTATATAAGATTATAGAGGAGGAGAGGGCCAATAAGTTATGTGAGCATCTGATCATCTGAATTTCTAATAGCACATTTGTGGAAAGCTTGATAGACAGGCTTTCAGTTCAAAGCTAGTAGTCATAAATGAAGAAAGGTATTTCAAGAGGAGTTCATTGTATTCCCTTTGAATACACTGTCCTGTGCTTGAAGGCTGGGCAAGTGCACTTTCCACTCCAAACAGAAGACACTCTGCTGCTGTTGCTCTTGATTGGGAGGCACAGAGCAGAAGTGGAGGAAGAAGGAAAAGGGCTCCTTTAATAGAAGATGGGGGTTTTTCTGCAAGCTTTGTGTAGGGCACTTCTCCTGAAGAGTGCACTTTGAGCCTTGAAAGAGGTTTATTTTGTTAGAAACTCTGCATGAACGAATATATCACAATACCTCTGAGAGTGAGATTTCTTTGGAGTAAGTTGGTGGCTCGTGTGGTGGCAGTGCTATGAGAGGCATCTGGGAAACTGATTTAAGAAGTCTAATAGACTGCTCTTAAGGCCAATTGCCTGTGGTTGCTGACTGGAGCTGGATGTGGTTTCCTTTCTATTGTCTGAAGATTAACTTCCATAGAAGGTTCTCTGGGATTTCCTAATCTGTTCTAGACTGGGAATTGAAACATCTGTTGTTTTTTCCCTCACTCTTCCACCCTGCTTTAAATAGAACTATGAGATTGGGGGGTGGGGATGGCACAGGACAACATGATACAACATTTAGCTTACCCATCCATTATTAGTACACAATGGTATTACAGTTTCCAGATCTATTACTGCTGTACATAAGGGTAGGAGAAAAGACATTGATGGCTTTGTGTGGTCTATAACACAGATGTCTAAAGTTACCCCAAGGTGTAAAATGTCTCTTCAGAGAGAAGGGAAGAAAAATCACTGAAGTGGAGCAAGAGAAAGTATCTTATCAAATCTGAATAGGTGATATTCCTACTAGTGAAGACAGAAAAAGAGTATTCATGAGCTGCTCAGGTCTGAAGAGTTGAGAAGCATTAAAAAAGGCCATGTGTATTTTTTAGTGAGTGTGCTTTTATGATCAGGAGAGGAGCAGAGGCATGTAGTGCCCTAAAGATAGTACAAATTTAGTAAATCCTGAATTCCTGCAGTGCATACTGTATGAATGAGTGCAGATCTTATATGAAGAGTAACACTTATTCTCATGAATGACACTTGTATATCAGCTGTTACATTCAGCTTTCCTTTCAGACTTCATGCTTTTCTTTGTACACAGTGGCTTTGAAAAACCTTTCCTTCTACAGAACCCTAGCATAGCAACATGTATACTCATACTCCCCTCATCAGCACTGATGCTATTGAGGACAAACTGATCACTAAAACACTGATTCAAATTAAAGGATAGGTGGCAGTGGGAGAAGGTGGTAGTGTGGGTGGTTATCTTGGGGCTCTAGTGAAGGAGGAAGAATCTTAAGAAAGCTTCATCCTTCTATCTCCTTCTTTGTTATGGATGGCTTTCATAGGAATTGCTTTTTATGGTTCTTCTTCTGCTTGCTTTGAGAGTGGTGAGCATACAGGATTGACTGTCCCACCTTGAAGGTGGAGGTTTGGGTGGAAAAGGATGGAGGTGTGTGTAAGTGTAGTAGGTAACTGTGCCTGTGGGACACTCCATGCTATGTTGGAGAAGAACAGGGACTGATCTGAAAAATCAGGGATGGGCTCTTTAAGGTAAGATAACATTTTTTAAAGCATTTGCGTGACAGTGGCCACAGCACTGTGCTTCATGTTACTGATAGTACTTGTGACAGATGTTTCTTGTTGATATCTGATGAAGCCATCACTTTACTGTTACTTGCCCAAAGTACTGATTATGATGCAAAATGGTTGGTCTAGCAACAGGATCACCATTTACACATTTTTATGTTGCATGAATTATGCTCTATGAGTTTTGGAAGGTGTTTGTGATGTTAACTCTTCTAACAGGGATTTGTAGTAAACTATTTTGTAACATGGTTGTCTCTGTTCTGCACAGGTGCTTGAGTTGGTGCTGGAAAATTTTATTTATCCATGGTACAGGTACGAGCTTTACCTAAAAGTTACTATTTTTAGTATCACAAATATTTGTCAACCTTTTTAAAAAGCTGTCATCTGAAAATAAACATTTCTGTTTCCTTAGTGAAAAATAAAGCACACTTTTGAGTGCTACAAATCACTGTTTTATTGTCTCTTAGCAGAGTAGAATCGATCTTTTAATAGTTTAGTTATAGTAGAGATGGTTCTGAAATTAGGATTTAATCCTAAAAACACTTTTAGATTGTCTATTTTTTTTATATCCATTTGGTGATAACTCTTGGAAGTAAATACAGATTGATGAAAATCTGTGTAAAAATTCAACCCATCATTACCTCTGAAATTTACATCCAGATTAGAAGCATACTGATCTATCACATTGCTTTAAAAAATAAAAAACTTTGAAGGATTTTAAAGAAAAGGTATTTTGAATACATATGGCCAGCTTCTTGGAGATCATCTCATAATTTTCTGACTTTTAAGACTGTTGGTGATTGTGCTGTGCTGAATAGAATAGTACTGTGTAAATAACTTTAAAATAGTGAATAAAGAAAAGATTATGGCTGATTATTTTCTCTGCTTTTTTTTTCTTTTGGGTTTTCTTCCTTGTACTTTTTATATATTAACTGGTGCTTTGCAGTACTAAATATTTCTACCTGGTAATTCTGGCATTAATGTGTTAAAACAACATCTTGCCTTAAGTCTGAATTTGACGTTTTCATTGGATGGAAATTTTTCATTTGTCTTAAAAAAAAGTATAGTTTCTTTCGTTTTTACTCTGTGTCATTCAGATTTTTTTTCTGTCTCTGGGTTCTAAAATTTGTTGTTCAGACTTGTTTGCCTCTTGGGTTTTTGATTGTGGTCAATACCTGCATGTCTCTAGCTTTGTGTGTTGAATATGCTGAAGTGTATAACTTCGCTGCTGATGCAAACAGCAGAGGGAGCCTTAGCACCATGTGTTGTGAATGCAAGTTGGAAACCTCAAGGTTTTAAACTTTAAAACTCAGAAAACCAGAGCATGTTCTGTTGAGTTGTTGATAAAGTAACAAATGTAAGGCAACAATCTCCTATATTGCATGTTTGGAAAAGAGTCTTGGCTGGTGAATGGTATCTTCAATGTCTTTGTTATGGACTGACAAGGAAACTTGGCTTCCACGAATTACTTACCTCTCTGACACCCAAGACAGTGGAAGTCTGGACTGCAACATCTGATGGGGATAATAATTCACTATATGTATTAATATGCAATTAGAAATGCGGAGTAAAATATACTTGATATGAAGCCAGCTAGCCTACATTCTGCTCCATCTTGCCCTCTGCTGAGCAGTATAGGTGTTCCTGCACCTCTGCTATAAAGAACTATAAAGTTTTGCATGGCTGTGCCTCCAGATTTTGCACTTGTTCTGTAAATCCACACCATGCTGTTTAAATCTAACAAGCTTTCAGTGCACCTGAAGTACTGGGAGCTCAGTGACTTACAGCATGTGCAGTGATGTCCAGGTAATTCTGCAGGAAACTACTTGTTCCTGAAAGGCTTACTGGTTTCAGTTTAAAAGTAGTAATGTCAGATCTGATCCTGTTTAGTCTAGACACTCAGGTGTTTCCAGTAGGAGTTGTGTAGGGAGACCTGACCTGTGTCTGTGTGCCATAGTTTGAGAGCTGGCTTGTAGGGCATGTCGGTTCTGACTTTTCCTACTCTAGCTGTACCTGCACTATTGGGAGCTTTGCCCCACCACTGTGGTGTCACATCATTTGGGAGAGAGGATTCTTGCATTCAGGACATCTTTGTTTTTGAGCAAATAAACCTCTCTCAGGTTAACTCTTCCCAGAGCCTTTGCATCCAAGCTGTCCTTATTTAGCAGCCTGGCTGAGTAAGCACTAGCAGGCAATTCTTACTTGACAGGTAGGCTGGTAAAACATTGCTATGTTCCTTTGCAAAGAAAAGTCTGGGCATAATTCCTTATGCTACCTGCTCCACCTTTCATATGAATGGATTTTGTGCAGAATTAATAATTTTCCTTATAATTTTTTTTTTTAATTTGGTTTTTGTTTCATGTGCTGTGCCAACTGAGGCTGTCTTGGACATTAGTGTTACCAGGATGCATCTCAGTCAGAAGCCAGGGAAGTGTAATGTTTACAGGTTGTGTCGGAAGATAAAATCATGGATTTTTTTTGCTTAGGAATAAAAGTGGTATAAGCAGATAAAAGCTGGTTTATGTTTGTTTCATTAATAAACTGTGTAACAATTTCTAATATTTTATTAGCAGGTTAAAATTTAAGCGGGTCCTAAATTTGGTCCACTTTAGAGGGTGAATGAGGATAGTGCTTAAAATCCAGTGTACTCTACTGAAACAGGTCATTGTACCTATGTGCATTTTTGTTTTTTATTTTTTGAAGTATTTATGCTGGTTGTATTAAGATCTTTTTTTTTTCAACTGTACAGGAAGACTAGTGTAAACCCAAGTTTGTAGAGCTACAAAGCACAGGTCTGAGTCTACTGCTTATGCTGTACATCAAAACTACATAATATCTTGCTTATATAAACCTCATTTTAAATAGAGTTTAAAGTTTGAATGGGTCACTCTATACTTACTAAATATTTTTGGTCATTGATGGTACTGCAACTCCAGTTCTTTCAGATTAGTACAGAATTCAGTAATTACCACATTTTTGTAATGCAGTGCTATGCAAACATTTTTCTTTGATGGTGACTAAACAATGTTTTCACATATGGAGCTACTTCTATTTCAAATGCAAATAATGCAAGAAAAATTTAGAATTTTTTTTTAGTTACAAACCATAGCTTTACATTTTTATTATCTTGTGACTTATTTTCTACATCTTTTTGAAAGGAGTTAGCCAAGTTTTGTAAGAATAATTGACACACAGAGGAAAAATATCACTTTGTTATTTGTATATGATTTTCATTTATCAGTGGATCCCGTAAGACTTTGTGTGGGATAGCAGTTGGGTGTATCTCTCTTGAGACATTTCTGTAACTGTTTACAATTAATATTCCTAAAGTTCTGGGAAAACACAGCCAGCTTTTAAAATGTTTCCAAGAAGGTTATTTG